>CACRXP010000232.1:715020-726081 GCA_902702965.1 Spirometra erinaceieuropaei
TGTTACTGCGAACGTCCGTTTTCTCACCGGCTGGACAAGTGGGTGTCGCGACTGTTGTGGCGATCGCACCTTCGCCAGATCCAAGTTGAAGTGCAGCTGCGTTTGTGTCCCCCGTGGATCTTAGTTCTCGTACTCGGCTGGCAATCTTCTTTAAGGCCCCGCGACAGCCTACGTTCTCACCTGCCGGATAAGTGGCAGTGACGCTGGCACCTTCGTCGGGTCCGCTTATGTTACTGCAAACGTCCGTTTTCTCACCGGCTGGACAAGTGGGTGTCGCGACTGTTGTGGCGATCGCACCTTCGCCAGATCCAAGTTGAAGTGCAGCTACGTTTGCATCCCCCATGGACCCGGCCGTAATTGGGTTCCTTTGTCCTCGTAACCCGCGTTTGTTCGCCTGTTCTCTGAGCTGCGTCCGGAGGGCCTGGTAGGCTTCGGGAAGCGCTACACAGCGGTTGATGGAGTTCGTGCTGGTGTGCCAGGCCTCGATTGTTTCCCTGGTCACGCGATCATTTCCTCGGCCCAGGATTTCGGCACTCTGGAAAGCGAATGTGTGTCCAGAGTTTGCGCAGTGTTCTGCCACCAGGGATAACTGGTCCATCCTCCTTACGGCCCTCATGTGTTCTTTAACACGGGTCTGGAGTCGTTTACCGGTCTCCCCAATATAGTTTATCTCGCAGGAGCTGCATTGGATCCGATAAATCACGTTTGTTGTTTCACTGGGTGGCAGCGGGGTCTTGGGTCTCATTACCAGATGCCGGATTGTTGATTCTGGCCGATGGGCAATTCCGATTCCCAGTGGCCTTAGGAGACGGGAGACCGCCTCAGAGACGCCGTCAATGTAAGGAAGGGCTCGCCAGATTTTTGGTCGTTCTGTCACTGGGCTTCGGCTTGGCACAGGCTGCCTGTTGCGTTCTATAAAACTTCGAGGATAACCGTTCGCCATGAAGAGGCGCTGAAGGTGGCGTAGTTCCGACCTTTTGTCGTCTGGCTCGCTGCAGTGTGTATCTGCCCTTTTGTATAGTGTGCGTACACAGCTGCGTTTGTGGGACAACGGGTGCTTGCTGTGGTAGCTCAGGATTTGGCGCGTATTGGCGGCCTTCCTATACACCGTTGTTTTCAGGTGTCCATTTGGGTTCCGGTGAACCAGTACGTCGATGACGGCTAGCGCCCGAACGCCGGCCCCCGACGAGAGGTACACCCGTTGAAAGGAGACCATCACCACCTATAAATACTGTGAGGCGTGGTACAAAACTCACCTCCGACGATGAAATCTTGTTTGATTTTGAAACGTCAGGACAATACAACTATGGTTCCCGAGATCGTCTCTTCTTCTCATATATATATATATATATATATATATATATATATATATATATACGGAGCTTGTTTGCTTTGTGAAGCCAATAGATCGGTGTGCGCCCATTCCTGATTGATAAATACCCGATCTGCAGCGACAGAGAATGACAGGTGGCGAGGCACTGATGAACTTCGGTTCGATGAAGTGCTTATGACCCATCTGGTAGGCCTCAGTGGTGGACCGACTGCGCCAGGTGCGTCTGTGCGCATGTTTGTGTTTTTCTGGTCGCAGCTGCTGGTGGTCAGGGTTATGATTGGCTGAATGAAGGCAGAATAAGCCCGAAACAGTGCTGTATCAATCTACCCGCATTCTCTGTCGTCCCTCCTCGCTGCTATATATATATATATATATATATATATATATATATATATGGATGGGTCGACCCAGCGCAAACATTGCCTCGAGAACTTCGTGGCTTATTTTTGATAACCGGCAGCAGCGGATGCATCTTCCTTTCTATATAGTTTTGTAGCGCTTCGAGTGCGTGTATGACAGGTTGAAATACACTGTCTCATCTAACAGCCGATAGCTGATGTCCCAGTATGCGGCAGCTGTGAAATTCCCTACTTGGTCGGGCCTCGGTTGCAGTGTATTAGCTGCAGCGTATTGCGTGGCATCTTCAAGATTAGCTTAGTAGTCAGCAATGATTTGTATGCACGCTGTAGACATTCACATCGTTCGCTGCTTCATGATGTCTCACGTGTTTTGAGTGCAGGCTCACTGCCGCGGAAAGTAAACTAAGCTACACGCCGATCACTGCGCGTTTAATTCCACTGATGACAGGTATGAAGACATCATCGCACCCTAGAGACACATTCACTGTAGTAGATAATGGACAACCTATAACCCCCGCTTTCTGCAGGAAACTTGCAAGTAAACACGAAATAAACGAGCCTAAAGGGATGCTTTCTGATTGTTGACAATTAGCCAGTTTCTATGCAAAGGTCTAAATAGAGAATGTGAGGTTCGAATTAGTCCACTTTCAAGGCAGAAGTTTGTGCAGAACTGCCCTTTCTGGGTGTCCTCGTACAAGAAGGGGCTGACGGGAAAATGACACACGTCGCTTTACCGCAAAGCTACCTATTCACAGTCTGGAAACGCTACACAGTTGTCTGGTAAAGAAGATGCACTGTTGATGGCTGCCCATCAGAGTAGAATCGTTAATTTCTAGAGGCCACGCAGTGTGCCGACTCGTACGTTAGTGAACATGATGGGAGCTTGTACTTCAAACAAAAATTATATCAGGAAGAACTGAAGTCCAGGGCCAGTCACAGCGGGGGGTTGTTAAGTGCTAACCCTCGAATCCCCGCTAGGAAATGGTGATGGGGAAGCACTCTGGAAAGTAAGGGCATAAACTGTCATCTGGGGCGGCGGTTTCTCCCTAACCGAAGTCGGCATGCCGTGACTGTCAGATAGAGCGGAGACAAATTCCATTTCCTGTAACCCGTGTTTGGGGTTGGGAAAGGGGTTTGGCAGTTTTGTAAGGAAATCTTTCCGCCATATCCCCGTCCAGGTACGAACTGAAATTCCAAGCATATGGTTCATTGATATCCTCTTAATCCAAAAAGGACAGACCTCCACGTTGCCTCATTCTATTTCTGCTTTAACCCCAAAGATAAGGAATTATTTTCCAGTTTATAGATTTAACTTGCCGAAATCGAACTTCCGAGGCTTCGAAGTATGTGCTAGGTGTGGGATAAATACAGTTATGCACGAAAACCGTACCACTTCTGGACTGGCAGATGTGATAACAGTGATTTCGTATGCAGAAATCGGAGAAGCGAAAGCCGGCAAACGTACTCTTTCAATTATTTATCATTAGGCCAGTAAAATTATATGCGCCCTAGTAGAACAACGGAGGTTGAAAAACAACCGGCAAACAACCAGTGATGGGGGAGGAAGGTTGAGGATGTCTAGACATGTTTACGACCTTCGCTGCCCTACACCAGGACGCATACTACTGTACTGTCTGATGATGGAATAATCGAAAAATTACGTTTGCTGACGTTCACTTCTTCAGCCTTGTTTTCCGCTGCAGGTGCCTTAGTCAGGTGAATCGTTACACAAGTTAAGGTGCTGGGCCTGACAAATTCGGTGCCGACAACGTAAACCCAGACAGAAGAGCAATCTATAGCAAAAACATGAAAGTTGATTTTTAAACTGGACTATGCATTTTGAACAATGAGTCAAGTACTTGACTTGTCAGTCTTTTTTAACGACCTAAAGAACGGTCAGACAATATACCTTTTATTTTTCCGAAAGCAAATTATCGGTTGTTCGGAATCTCCAACGACTCTTTCTTTGCACAGCAGGTTACAGTTGCCTTATGTGGGAGTTAAAATTACGAAAAGGAGACGTTTGAACTCTTGGACGCGACCTCTTTCAACTGAAGACTGGTAATGGCTAAGGCAAGGGATGCCGGAATGGTTTAGTTTGTGCTGTATAATTGGCAAACGACAAAGAGCAAGCCAGCAGTGATCGTTCTAGTCTGCCTCAGCCTTGTCGGACAGCACGCTCCTTTTCGACCCTGAATTCCACTCCCATGTGACTTATATATTGGTACAGTCCAGACTGTACCGATTTTGAGTTATATGTCAAAAAAGAGTCCTTCCTAGATTTTTTGAGTCGAAGTTGTATTTATTTCAATCGTCTTAAGTGACAAATATTCGTATGTCCTTAAAGGAAGACCCCCTGATAACTAACTAGAAGATTCCCTGCAAATTTTTGACAAAATCTATTCTGAGGTCCGACTCCAAAATCCAGATTCTCCAACCCTATCCAGGTTTCGGGGATTAAGGACGAGATATGAGTTGGAATTTCCTCGGTCCCTTTGCATCATTTTGAAAAGCAAAGGAAAAGGATGTTGAACCAATCTAAGTGGGACGTCTCCTAACACTAAATCGTGTAGTCTTCTTGCTTTAATTCTACTCGTGAATCGTTCAGCGTTAAACACATCGTCTGCAGTCCGTCTTTCAAAAAAGTTTCGCGTGCCACAAATGAGACAAGGTTGGGAAGCCCGTTTTCTGTGAAGTTTAGGTCTAGACTGTACGCGGCATCGAAGGTTTTTTCGGATTTTTTCGTTTTTGCACTTCTATTCATGGGATTATCTGGCAACGTTTCCTCACGTAAGCGAAAAAAGTGACCTGAACTTCCTCCAAGCATCTCACCCAGACCCACAAACCAATGCCTTTAAGGTGGGGGACAGTGGTTTTTGTGCCATTGTGCACAAATCGCATTATACAAGTGGAGTTGAAGTCAGCTTTAACCAGACACAACCGATACTTTGATGTAAACTAAACAAAAGGATTCTGATTTTCAGAAAAATACAAGCTTAAATACAATGGTGTAGGGAACTCACGTAGCCAGAAAACGTTTTCTTTCGAAGCTGAGGCGATTGGTTAGCCTTTGAGTCGTCGAAGTTACGTGTGTAAGCTATGAGTCTTAGTAAATATCCTATTATTTCATACACTTTGGGGGAAGGTCTGTTGTAGTCGGGGCGAATTTTCGACAGGACTTCAAGTCTAGCGTCCATATCCAGAAGATAAGCAATGCGACAGGTACATAGATCATGCCACCGAGGCAAGCCCCTGGGAATCTGTAGTCGACACAATCAGAAACAGTTTGCGGCAAGACCATCCGTATAAATAGAGCGTGTCAATTATCGGAATCTAATAACTGTGCGAAGTGTCGATCGCATTAAATTAGATAGCATACTCGACTACATCGGTGTACGTCGGAATTCGATTCTTTTCCACATTTTTTTCTGTAGAATTCCGTGTCTTTTCGCTCATATGCGCATATGGCGGACGGCGGAATTCGCCCAGATGTCACCGAAACCAATAAACCTCCCACGCCTTAAAGTCGTCCACCGCCACCATCACCAGTTCTGTGCACCGTTCCATCACGTCTCTACTACACGCTGCACCTCTAAATCACGCATCGGCAAGGTCTGTCACTTGCCATTCAGTTGTCCTGAGACCGGCAAACCAGTGCCAGGAGCGCCAGAATTCACCCGTCACCTCAATTTCGTATGCGCTCAGTCCCCCAGGACATTTAGTCATCGCTTGAACCCATTCGGTCGTATTTCTTCCATGAATGTCTTTAGTTTTGGCACGGTACAGACCACATCCGAACAAGACGCCTTACCTGCACCCACAAACACAACCCCAGGTTACACAACACTACATGAAAACACATGCGTGCGCGACATCTGTCGAGACACCTCACAACATCCTCTTTCAGCAAGCATGTGCTCCACTTTTCAACGTCGCATGTCAGAACATGTATACGGTAAGCATTAGACAAAAAAGCAATTTCTAAGTACAGCGAGCTTTGTTTAGTAGTACTATCGAGGGTAATTACTCTCCCCTCGGAGCAAAAAACACGCTCGAATGCGCAACCGACGTCTAGGACAGGTATTAGCGTAGGAAATCGTCCGAATACATCTCAACATCCATTTTTTCTCAAATTTATGAAGATTTTGCCTGATAAAGTTACGCAGACACATTTTCTGCACAAGAACACGACATTTACCTGAGGCGGATGGGTGAATGAACAAAATGAGCAACGTTTAAGATGTCCAAAAATTCAAATGCCAGATTCCTTCATCAAGTTTCATGAGTTAGGTCAACTACTGTTCGTCACATGGCGTAGCCTGGTACATGAGGTGAGAAATTCGCAGCGCACGCAGACGGGTTGTTCAGCCTTGACAGTCACTACGCCTAATTTTGTCGCCAACTATCTGACAGGCTCAGGTAGTCGACTGGTGAATGAGAGATGGAAGTGTGTTTGAGACCGACATTGGCGAGCCTATTCTAACGACACATCAGCGCACCACTCCAGTTAACAAGTTCAGTTTGTCCAAATCTATAACGATGCTCTACCAGTCGTGGCTCGGGAGACTCTCAACTGACAGGGCAACTCAGTACTTTGCTCACTTATATGAGATTCGATTCGCCCTTGTTGCCGCCTGGTGCATTTCGATCAGGGACCGGCGTTATGTGTGGCGCTCGCCAACTTGCTGCCTAACTTTGTAGTAGTTTTTATTCTCACTTCCATCTGACAGTCAAATAAAGGAGAAGTGAATTTATGAAGCAAACTGTTCATGGAGACCGGAAAATTAAATAGCAGTAACTGGGGTAGGGATGAACTGCTGCTTGTTCGCATACAGATCGCAGAGCTGTCGATAATCGCCGATTAACAATGGTGGAGGCACGCTCGACGAACGCGTTACTAGATGCACCCCTCCCGTAACACGGTGAATGCCTCTTCACCATTGTTAACATGGCCGATCGCAACCGACAGGACAACGAGTCCATGGTTCAGTAGTTAGGACGTTGAACGTCTAACCAATTGGTCTCGAGTTCGAGCCCTGGAGGTAGGCACTGCTGACTGATGACGACTAACACGCCAGAAATGACCATTCCAGTCTCCCATGTCTTTGCTGGTAATGTCAGTCGCCTAGTACTTTCCTTGTTCTCTCTCTCACTCACTTTGAATCCGAGCCGTCCCTCCCTTTTGTTGCTTTTGTGAAAACCTTGTCCATCGTACGCGGACGAGGCGTGTGTAGCACGCGTTGGCGGGTTGTTTGGACCTGTCAACCTTTTCATCCAACCCCGTCTCCGATCGTCCTGACTCTAGCCTGACACTGGGGTCAGGTAGGTGGATGGAGAGAGCGTGCGGTAGATGCAACGAAAGTCTACCCTCATTAAGTTGCTCCTTGCGTAAGTCACCGTCCCTGAGCCCGCCAAATTGTGGAGCACACGGCGGATATCGTAGGCAACGGCGTTCGAATTGTCAGCTTCCTTGCTGAGAGTTCCCTAGAGTTTTTGTTCATCTTCCAGTCGGTGCCGATAAGGCAAAGTGGAAGTCTTAATAACTGACTGCTTCGCAGGCAAGCTAGCTTTTTTGTCGGTTTCCTGCGTAAGTCCCTAACAGAGAGACGGTGGTCTAACGCACGAAATTTCTTGGTCGAATTTTGAGCTATAAGTGTGTTATGTATTTGGTGTTGGTATTTGTGTTTATTAAAATGATTTGATGCACAAAAAGCTATTTACTGAAGAGGGGTTTATTTTGAGTCAATTTTATTTAAGGGGAGCAGGCCCGATATGGGCGAAATCGGACCTTTCTTGATTTGCATATAATTTCCTACGTTACTGACGCCAGAAGATCAAAACGGACACGGAAATTAGCAGTGGAAGGGTTGTCGCGCGATTCGTTGGCTACTACTTTAAATATTAGCAAGGTTACTTCTCGGTGAATACTTGGTGATAGAACCGTACCCAGAAATAAGCAGGGTGGAACAAAATGGTCCAAAACTAAGCAAGACGACGATTTTATCAGTCTTGCACTGAAAAAGTATCATAACATCCCCATTAACACCATTCACAGGGGACATCTGCCGATGTTTTCTCTGAACATAATTAAGAAAAGGATGCGGGAATTTGAAATTCATCAATGAAAGGCCATGATCAAGGCGTTTTAAAGTAGAAAACTTATTAGAGAACGTTTTTATTTGCTAAGAATTATATTGATTACCTGTCCTCATTCTGGAAGAGCATTTACTTCTGCGATGAGGTCTTATTTGTAGACAAGCTAATGAAGTCGACTCAGATGGTCATATGCGGAAAAAATTCCCCAATTGAGCACATTGCGCCAATGGCAACCTTCAAGAACTGTGGACGGTTAATGGTTTGGAGAAGCGGTCAGTTTGGCTGTCGACTACGGACACCATCAACAGCAAGGTTTTCGTTAACGTTGTGAAAGACGTTTTCGATTACAACGATATCCAGTGACGTCGACTTGATAACGTAATTTTGCACGACAATGCCCCTGTCCATCGTTCTAAAGAAGCATGAATCTAGTAACGCTTTCAATCGTAATCTGACTTTTTAGACAACAGCCAGCCTCTGAGCGGTTGGCCTCCAGACGATGCTCATCCCGGCCAACAGCCCGGATCTCGATCGCATCGAAAATCTTTTCGCATTTATCAAAAGACATTGGCATAAGGTGGATAAGGAATTGTCCATGCATGAAAAACTTGGCTTCGTACTAGACAATCACATTGAACTATCCACTATAGACAACCTGACAATCTCCATGTCTGAAAGACTTTCTGTTGTAATTAATACAAATGGACAATCAACAAAGTATTGATCTTTTGTAGTTGCTATTATCTTTCACTATTTTCACCACTTCATGTGCCCCCCTTCATTATGCACCCTTGTAGTTAGCCCCATTTAAACTATTTGTAATATAGCCGTTTTCTAAAATTCTGGTTTCAGTGAGAATCAATTATTTCAACGTTAGTAAATACTAATTTACAACCCCAACAATGTTTCGTTTTTGCAGACAGTCCTTTTTTCACTGCCGTTCGACTTTGGGGAACGCAGATCGGGCGAATTTTACGTTATAGGAATTTTCTTGGACTAACTCATGACATTTCATCAGTTAGCACACCTACTGTAGATGTACCTACCGAGTTAGAACTAACTGCATCGATGTAATCATGTTTACATGGAGGACAGAGAGACAGCGGGCAAAATAACGTGGCAGCTGGCTTCTCTCAGCTGTAACCGTCTTCCTAGATCTGGCCCAACAGGGCGTACTCCTAAGGTTCTTCCACATACACACCCGCACACAGTCCTCTAATTAGTCAATTATGATGCCGAGAATTTACACTTATTATGCCGGTAGTTCATAAAGCATAGGGATTTTATGAACCAGTTCCCTGTCAAACAGCTCTTGTTCGAACTACGAATTATGAGAAACATGAGTCCGACTCAAAAGAGCTGAGCTATAGAAATGCGTACGATTTTCCCTTCATCGTTCCCAATGAGGAGCATTTGCATGAACGAAGGTGGTCTCTTGGGTAAAGTGGGCTGTAGCTAGGAGGGGTTTTTTAACGTGGTCCACACTCGCCCCTGTCTGATCTCCTCTTGTCCCAGTAGAATTATTCAGTTGAAAGGACTAGGGATGCGAACGATCGAAGTGACCGGCTGCGCCTTATCTAACCTCCATCTACGTTTGCCGCGGGGCGTAGTCAGTTTTTCGTCTCCGCTGGAGTTTGAAGGCTGTAGACACGGCCATGCGAACACAAACTGGTAGTGCAGATACTCTTCACTGGTCTTTCAATGGTCCGAAAGGCGCCGTATTGAGTAGTTTCTTCGTAATTCCAACATAGATACCGGCAAAAAGCCCGCACGAGTACATTGCTGCTACGCAACGCCAATGCGAAAGAAGTGACACATTAGTTGGTCTCCAGCTACTTTAATGTCGTGTCAGATAGGTCTTCTAATATTAGCAGCTAAGGTCGTACTTTCGCCAGAAAACAGAGCGCAAACATTAAGCTAAGTCAGCATCCGTTTCAAAGTTTAGGTAGACATTTAAACATTTGCATCATGCAGCAGCAGCAGGAAGTCACTGAGACACTTTTTGGGCTTTTAGCAAGTACTTACGTTGGAAATACGGTAGGCTACTCACAGCACAAAACGATTAAAGTTAATGAAATTCAGTATAACTATTCATGCAAACTTCCAGGACAAACCTGGGAAGTCCTTTCGGAGGATTTTGTCCAAAGTTTGCACATTAATTATAAGCTTTTGAAAGACCACAGATTTTGTTGATTTCCTTTTTTTCTTCGCGCGTCAAGATGGAATATTGAACAAGTTAAAAAGCCCAGACCGCTGTACTTTTAGTCCTTCACTCGAGGGTTCCTTTTCCACTTCATGCTTCCCGCCATTGAGAGTTTGCTGGCACAGAATCTGTTCGGCGGCAGCCTCGATAGTTTGAGCGTTGCAAACGCCAGTTTCCACCACTGTCTAACCAGGCGGGAGAGATGGTGACTTGCGCGTGATCATTGTTTGTGGTGGGGTAGATCTGTGCTGCATCCATCGTATCCTTTCCTCAAAAACGAGCGGAGGTGGTCGTGGATGCGGCGGCCGACCGAGGTAAGTGGTTCGCTCACGCATGCCACACCGGACCCGGCTCCAGTTCCGTATGTACCAGGCTACATTTTCTGGGGGCTCGAATCTCACTTAGGTAACAATGCCGCGGCGGCCACATTATGAGGCAGTCTGGCCCTCACTCCCGAGGAGGAGGAGGAGGAGGAGGAGGAGGAGGAGGAGGAACGAATTATCTGACCAGTTGGAAATCCTTCAAACACCGACTGATGGCGCGTCGTTTTGATTGTTTACAGTGAGAAAATTTTGTGCTGGATCTGGGCTGGACTGACTTCACTCATTCTGCCCCGTCATTTGTCTGTGACTGGTCCGAGCAAGGCCGACTGGAGGCAGTGGCTGGCGTTAGGCGAAGTCCATCTAAATCATGCCAAACAGGGATCGGATGTCACAAAAGTCAATGGTGTCATGAAGATCACAGTGAGCGCGACCTACCTGAAGGAGGACAGTGAAGGCAGGCGCAGCGACCTACGGCGCCAACCAAATCACCGCCGCAAAAGCTGAACGCGAGGCTCGCAAATCTCAGCTGAACCCACCTCGCAACGCCAACGCTCAACCGCCCCTAACCTGCTCACGCTGTCAGCGTGCGTTCTGGGCGCCAATTGAACTTATTGGACATCTTCGTACCAACTGTAGCACCCTGACTACACCAGCCGCTGTCTCCCTGTTCACCTCTGACTAGTCCCCCACGCTGACAACTAACACTGCACACACTCCCGAACCCGACTACCATCCTCTTCCTTATCC
>CACRXP010000232.1:730685-747210 GCA_902702965.1 Spirometra erinaceieuropaei
GGTACACGGTGGACCTCACCAGCAACGACGGCCAAACTGTCGAGTGGGGCTCAATACGTAGCGCTTATATGACGGTTCAATCGCGTCAAGATCGTGTTGGGTCCGCTGTCAAGACAGAGTAAAGAAGACCGGAAGCGGGAGGGGACGCAGGTGGCTGGCGCGACAAATTCCCGCACCTAGGCGTACCCCCCACACCCCCTGGTCCACTGCGTATACCGACCAGGATTTTAAATAACAACAGAAAAATTTGGGCGCCACTCGGATCCCAATTTGCATGGCCTGAGCCTGCAACTGGGCCTGACACCAAACCCCCGAATTTGACATTTGTTCTGGGTACGCATTCACTGTAACGCCTTCCTATTCCAGTTAGACGCATGAAATCACTGTCCAACAATTAGCGGCAAGAAATTGGTCGAGGAGTCATCATCGACTCTATAAGAGTCCGTCCATCAAGATGGTAAGTGGAAGGTCGTTTTGAGGGGAAGCACTCATATTCCAGGATGTAATCTAGCACAACCGTGAAAATTTGCAATAGCCTGAAGCAGTGTGACGGAAATTTTTGGCGAGATAACGATATTCTCCAGGGTTCTGTTACAAAGGGCACAAAAGCCGTTCCTATTTGTTAGTTTGGACGGGATCTCTGATCGGACCTTTATATTTACTTGACTCAGGTCAAAACTTTACCCGCCAAAAAGGTTCACTAGCCATTATCTTACTGTGGGATATCGCACTCCCGTGCTAGTCGCAGTTCTGGTGGGAAAAAGGTGAAGTTTCCGTTATTCTCCGTAATAACACATAGGGGCTCTTTCAATAAGCAGGAAGGATGCAGTTTCCCTTCTTACTGCTTTCCAGTGTAAGCGGCGAATTTGTAAGCAAGTTTTCAACTGACTCATGAACGCCCGTAATTGAGATTATTCTCTCCCCCCCCCCCAAGTACTTAAATGTATCATGTAGAAGGTTTGGCCATCGTCCTATGCTTCCGACTCCGTAGTTTTGGCATGTTTTACCCCCCAATTGTGAGTCATCAAAGATTGTATTAATCATCAGGCTGATGCATTAGTCATAAGGATTTATACATTTACAGTTAATTTGCAGACCAACGAAATAATATGGCATACCCAGAGCCGTGGAATACTTGCCTGGCTTTCATCATTTCCGACAGTCACCGTTGAAAACTACTTTTTCTGAGGGTCATAGACTGCATCTCGAATTTCCACGCACGTTTCCTCGTAGTCACGCTTCCATGATGTTTTATTTCTCTAAGGTGGATGGTTGACATCACCGTCACAAAGCTGTTTATTGAATTATTCACAAGAAACGCCCGGTGCTCTAAGGCATGGCTTAACTTCGAATCTGAAATCCCTCTCGCACTCAACTCCACCACGGAAGTCACTACAGTTCTACTTTGTGGCGCCTCAGGCACGGCGATTTGGAGAACAGTATTGCCTTATCCGTGACCCCCCTGAGACCTCCATACAAATACAGTGGAATCAGTCAAAAATCCTGCGAGAAACGGTTGGCTAAACGTGATCACCCCAGTTGTGTCTGGATCGTCCTATGTGTTCAAATATGCATCTGTGTCCTGCGTCAGGCGCTAGTGGGTACGCCTCAACTAATGGTTCGAATTCGCTACTTCTAGAAGTCAGCGACAAAGTATGTGCAAAGGGATCGCGTTTTTGGAGTGCAAACGTAGCTAGCATGATAATAAGTCCGGAACAGCTAGCGAGCAAATGTAAGTGTTCTGGTTATTGCCCTCACCGCCTAGGGGTCCGGTATGTGACTAATTCCGCATTCTTACTGAGACACTGTACTCCGTAATACCTTAAAAGCGTGTATTTGAATTCATGCTTCAAGGGCCGTCTGCTTCTTCAGATTTTTAGTACATTTATTGCTATCTCGTCAGAGTATGTTTTGAGGTAGACTGGTTACCCGACCGCGCATAGTTTGCCGACGGTCACTTACTAGTCGTTAGATACTTATTACTATGCTCGTAAAGTTTAAAATTTTTGAAAACATGATCCCATTGCTCATAATTTCCCAGTGTCTAATAGCATAGCAATCAATGCGGGATAGTTAGCGACTACCTCATGCGTATGATGAATGAAATCGTACGCAGCGGCTAAATCATCAAAGCAGACGGCCGTCTGTTGTTGGTAGCCATAACGGAATTCAAGAATGCTTCTCAGAGTGAACACCCGGTCGGCATATCCACGCCCAGCTCGGAATCTGACCTTTTTGGATCTCGTTCTAGAGTCATGCACAGATCGGAATCGTTTGAGGACAGCAGTAAAGATCTTCTCAACATATTCCATGAAGCTTGTGTCGCGATAGTTCTCGCAGCTTTTATTATCTCCCCTCTTGAAGAAAAGCAGAAGGATTTTCAAGCCAAAGTCACCAGGACCTACTTCAGCTTCACACACTTGCCGCAATGGAGCCATAGTGCTAGTGTCCACACAAGACCTGTGGATTTAAGCGGGAATAAGGACTTCTGCGGGCGCCTTAGAAGTATGCAGCCTCCGTATTGCATTGCAACTGCCTACTCAGAAATGGGGGTAGCAGGTCACTACACTGGTTGGTGAAGGATAAAACTCAACTGCAGAGGAGTTGAGCAGGTGCTCGAAGTGCTCATGCCAGCAGTCGGCCTTGGTCATTGTCAGTAATAAGGCCGCCGTTCACATCGCGAACAGAATCACTCAGTGTAGAGGGCTTACCACCAACGTGGCGGATAATTTGGTAGAATTTTCGAATGTCGTCAACACTTGGGGCCTGCGTTATGGAGGTCGCTGTTCCAGCTCAATATTTCTGCCGGTCATCCCAAATCGCCCTTTTAGTCCTTTTTCAGAGTTGGCAGGAGGATGCATCGTTGTGGGACGACCTGGCTCGAGCTGTCTGGATAGACACCTGTAGGGTCCTTCCGATGATCCAGTCGCTGTGGCGCCGCTGGGTGAATCCGAGAATTTTCTCAGCTGCACCATAGACTGATGACATCAGTGATGACCATTGGCCACTGCCTTTCCCCTCGGCTCGCGTCGTAAAACGGGACCAGATTTCTGTGTCCAGGGCCTCGTCAGTGATGGATTGTTGAAGTTTTGTGGCATCAAGGCTTCTCGCAAATTGCCTTTTGGGAGCAGATGAAAAGTGAACTTTCAGGAATGAGCGAGCAGGCATATGGTCCGACCCCTGGGCGTTACCAGTTACGGCACCACGCACTGATCTACCGTGAACCCGGCTGCGACACCCCGAACCAGCTGGAATGCAAACGATCTGACTGGCCGTATAGCCCAGCAGGCGCTTGTGGTGATGTTTGAAACATGTTTTGGTGACAAACAGTCGGTCCTGATCATCAAAGTTCAGAATTCTCTGTCTGTTGTCGCATCGCGAACGGAGCCCCAGGCGGCTAATAAGATGACTATTGGAAGAGTTGCCAAGTCCAATTCGGATATTCTAGCTCCGGGCGACGACCAGAAGATCGTGGCGGGGAAGTCTTTCAACTAAAGCTTGAAGCTGAGAGCAGAAGGTCTCTTTATCGCACTAACGGGCAGCTGCTATTGGTGCGTACATAGAGAAGGCAGTGATGTCCGTAAAGTGACCGTTTAATCGTGCATAGGCCATCCAGTTGTAGCGGGCAGCCATCATGACCGGTCTGGCGTCATGCTTCAAGACCTCGCCGCCCAAGGTCATTCACCCTTTTGCAGTGAGCCGTTCCAGACGCGCTGACCTGAAGTCACACGACCGACAGCTCGGGCATACCTGCGTCCGCACGGTCGCAGCTGCCCATGCGGCCACTTGAACGCACCTCCCACCTGCAACCACAACCTAAGCCACTGGGACACCACCCCTCGGCAAATGCAACACACACCGACTGGACACTACTTGACCTTGGCCCACGAGCCTACAAAAGCGGCGGCTGCCACCACTGTCCCATGGACTCTCAGGCACGACTGAACGCAGTCAACACCGACCCTGATTTCGCCAGTGGCCACTGCCGCCTGAGGGTACAACTCCGGGTTCTGTATATATTAAACGCCTTAAACTGGTGCCTTCTGTCTTCTCCTCCCAAAATGGGGATTGACCTAGGGGTTGTAGCGTTCAGAGCACTTACTCTTGCCGCCCAGCAGCAACACGGCCATTGACTGATTCCCAAACAAGTAGAAAGCAGTTCGCTTGTTGCGATAGGGCGATCGTCTCACCCTGTCTACCAGAAGAGTCGCGTGAAACGCTGTGGTACGGGGTGAAGTATGCCTTTACTCCTGATATCTTGATTTGTCGAACGTCAGAGTTGGGAATTCGTACTTTAGATAGGCAGCAGACATCCATATTGTACCGATGAAGACTGTGCGTCGTCAGACTTTGGGTACCAGGGTCCAGGAACTTTCGCACATTCCAGCACCCAACGCGCAAATGAGTAGTCCAGCTTAAATACTATTCGCCTGCATCACTGGACCAGGGTTGTGGAGAGCGTCAGTTCCCGCGGACGCCGTAGCGTGGATCGCAATACTGTATTCGGACGGATTTTCAAGAGGTTTCTTGGGAATTATGAGTAGAGCCGGGTCCTCGAATCGTTTGTTCGATGTTGTCCCCTCTATCGTTTTGGTATAAGAACTTAAACAAGACAGAGGTAACAGGCACAGTTATTTAATGACGATCCACGGTCACCATGCATCAGTGTCGTCAAAGGGCTTTACAGCATGTTATGAGGCTGAAGGCGTGCAGAACCCCAGCCCTCCGCACCCTGGTGGCACTGTCGCTGCCAGTCTGCGACTGTTTATACGCCAGATATGAGAATCTGCTTATTTCGTAATTAACCTTCGCTGACGGCCGTTTCACTATCCGTCACATGTGGACTAGCGGGGTAGTCAGCAGCTAGACTAACGAATAACTCGCCTTTCTTCCTCAAACTGGGTAGAAGAAAGGCGAGTTAAAAGGTACGGCGCTCACTTTATTTTCACCGGTTTAGGACTGCTTACTAGACGCCCCGTTCTTGGCAAGCAGTAGGCATGACCGTTGTTGTGGTCTATGAATTAGGACGACGATCTTGGAAAACAGAAACGTACTGGACTTCAGAAGAGAATCTAACACTACACTCGAATATCAGCAAAGGGACGGGGGTAGTAAGATGTTCTTTATTAGGTAGGATGGACCCAGCGGACACATAAAGAGTCATTTAATTCCGCAAGATGTGCACTCGCTACGCTGTTGTGGTGCGGTTATATTTTACCGAGACGACAAACTTAGGCCGTCGCCACAGGCCGGTGGCGCACGAACACCGGTAGCAGAGTCCAACAGCTGGAAGACGCCAGCAACCGGCCATGGGCGCACACGTGCCAGTGCCGGACTGACTCACCGTTGCCATTTTCTAAGCCTCCGGCAGGGTAGGAGGTATGAGATGATGAAAGGTAAGCGCTTGGCGCAGTGCGGCCATTGGGCAGGTGTGTCACCATTATCCGCCAAGCCAGACCGCGGACGTCCAAATTTACCCTGAAATGAATCGACGTAGGACATTAAGGGTGCGGGGAAGATTTTCCGAGTAAACACGCATCAGCGCACCTAGTCAAAGTGGCCACGATAAAGAAATGACGACAGTTCCAGCATAAAGTACTTAGTGAGCTGGGCCAGATCGCAGTTGGTAGTCAGGAATAGGGAAGCGGACGGCGACCTAAATCCTAATCCTAACCTTGAAACTAACCCTAACCTCAACCTTAAACGTTAACCGTTAACATTAAGGGCAACCCTAACCCTAACCGACATCTTAAACGGAACCGTAGCCCTTAGACATAGCCGTAATTGAAAAACCTAACCATAGTACTGAAACTTAATCGTACGTTCAGACCCTAACCGTAACCCGGAAACCTAAGCCTAAAGGCATAACGCTAACCCGAAAACCTCAATCCATTAACCGGTACTCTAATTCTAACCTCAAACGTAAAACGAAAGCCAAATGGGTCAGATGTGATTATGGAACCCCACAAAATAGCCCCAGTAAACAAACCCCTCAGCCACCTGTAATACGGGGCCTGGCCACCAACTGCGATCTAGCAGCGAGCTGGACACGATAATCGATATTTACAGCTGCGCGCCACTACTACTACTACTACTACTACTACTACTACTACTACTACTACGACTACTACTACTACTACTACTACTACTAATAATAATAATAATAATAATAATAATAATAATAATATAACCACAACCGGTAAAACTACCGAGGATAGGCGAAACCATCTAAAGTTCAAGTTCCAGTCACCGCAAGTGCCCAGGTGAGTGTGCACACACAACTCGGTATCTCCGTGGTTGGTTCCTGACAATGACTACCCTAGAGTCCTTTTTGTCTCTCATCTATGCACTGCGCCAACAAAGACTGGAGCTAGAAAACCACTGCTGTTGCGACCTTCCATGTCATAAGGACCGATATCTCTGCTGTTCATCGACCCATTCCTACCACACGCAGCTGAATCATGCGGTTAAACACCAATCAGGCGCGGTGACGGCACCTGGCCAATCCGCATCGAACGACAGGAAGTACCAAAACATGAACTCAAGCTTGTGTTGCGACGAGGTTATAAGTTCCCAGAGTTCACTGTCAGCATTCCGGCAACAGATCATTAATTCAATTTTGCAATTTAGAGCGAGATATAACCAGAGCCTGAAATTCTGTTCCGAACCTAGTCACCTATGAACTCCTGCTGCGCATTAACCCCCCCCCCGGCCCAACCACCCCCTACGAAGGCATTCCAGATCACGTACCAAAGGCCACAAGGTGCTGGTACCTGCAGCTCGGAGGCTAAGTTGCTGTTTGCGCCCGACAGCACACACAACTAATAGATTCCCCCTCCCCCCCCATTCGGTCAGTCTTTCTCCTCTACATATCCTCATGTTCACGGAACTCGAACCTGTACTTCTATACCTATTTTCGGGGTAGACACTTTCCCCATTATTCTTCGCACACTGGTGCCGAGATGCGAAGTCATCAGTCTACCACCCACAACTCCCCCTTTCTCCTACAAAAAGTTCAGATAGACCAGATTAATACTACACCCCCCCTCCCCCAGCTCCGGTCCCAAAGCCCAATAATTTTCAGCTCACATCCCTCCTCTGTATGGCAGATTTCCCCAGACACGGCATAGTGCAGTCACAAGTCATTGAGAACACATGAAAAAGCTGATCGTTTTCTACTTCGCTCGTGGTGTGCGCGCGTGGATGCATCTGACATTTGGACAGGACCCTGCCTCAAAGGTGCCGCAACGGTTTTGCTGCAACCTCCGTGCCACGACGGCTCGTATCTGTGTGCGTGTGTGTGTGTGGCAATAGGCAGGCGAGAACGGGGGTGGGAAAATACTGGCCCAAATCCTCCAAACTGCATCCCGGCGTTAAAAGAGGTCGTAATCTCGCCCTTAGCCGGCGTAAGGGTTCAAGACGCATATAAGGCACCTTGACCTAAGCCTTGCGAGGCCCAATTTACTTTGCCCTGCCTTTCAGACAAGTGCACCAACACTTAGGTGGAGTTCTGAATTTGACTTTTGAAGGGAAGACCCTTCGTAGAGCAAGTAAACGAAGCTCGGATTGTGATGTCAGACTATCCGGACCACTCATATGCCAATACTCGACATCGGTCGTGCATGTTCTAATCGACTGGCATTGTGCTAGGCTAGCGATGATGGCGAGAAATCTATATAAAGCGGTCTTTTCAACATGGCGTCCGTTAATCTAGTTAGTTGAAGCTCTAACCGCCTCGAATCAACATCACAGCACGTAAGGCGTCTTTAAGCCGCTGAGGGACTGCGACTGTCCCCTCTCTCCTCCGCATCAGAATGTGAGAAGGTTTCTTTGCCGAGGGCAGACCCATAACCGAATCTTCAACGGACATTCCAATACACTAAGACGAACAAGTTCGTCTTCCACTGCTCCCAAGGCGTTGACAAGTGGCATTTGATCGACGTATCATACTGACAGTTGACCACACACACTGAAAAATAGTGAAAACAGCGCGTCTCTTAGAGAACAATGATTTCGCTGCCCTGGCTTCCATTCTCCGCACCCAAATGTGTCCGAAGGTGTTGAAAGTACCCATTGTAAACTTGCAGAAGGACAACAAGGCTGCTTGTGCTAATGACTCAAGTTGCTCAAGTACTTACAGCGTTCCCGTTCAATGTTCTGGTGGCAGTGACGGTATCGGCAACACCAGTTCTCGTGTTGTTGTTCTTGTTGTTGGAGGCATTAATAGCAAGCAGCAACACAGGCAGCAAAATAAGCGTCGGTCTGAGGCAACTTCAAGTCCTAGAGGAGGATGCTGACGTCCAAGTCGGATGGCGGAAGTTGCGACAGGCTATCCACGTCTGTACCCTCGAAGTCATCGGGCTCTCACACTAAAAGCAACATGATTGGCTTGAAATCAATGACAAGGGAGTCCGCGTCTCCTCTAGGGGGCGACAACGGCGATGTAAAGGAAGCCAGCGAGAGCGAGAGTCAAGTGAGACGTTGAACGACTGCCAAACTTGCAGGGCCATGTTGTTACTGGCGGTGGTGTAGAAACAAAGTGATGTTTCAAGGACGCCACCGGTAACCATACCTGAAGGCGAAGAGACAATCAGCGAGTATGCGACCGTCGTCATGTAATATTCCCTTTCAGCACTCAAGGGAAGATATTTGTCAGCGTTCTTCCCAACCGCCTGAATGCTCACCTAGAACATGGACCACTTCCAGGAACAAAGTCGTGATACCTCAAACACTGTGGAATTACGGACATAACCCTTGTAGTCGGAAACTATAAGAAGAATGTGAAGATATGGTGAACAGCCACTACACCACTTTTGTCGACCTAACAGGCGCACCTGACATTGTTAATTGTGCTGGACTCTGGGAAATCATGATTAGATTTGGGTCTGCGGAGCGACTTACGTGGATGGTTGGGCGAATGCGTGGTGGGACGGCGGCGCGCCCCACACATGCAAACACAATGGGTGTATCTTGAAAGCCTTGGCAGTAACAAATGCTGCAAAGCGGGCCATGTACTGGCCATCTATCCTCTTCATTATCAGCCTCACGATCTCTATCAGGCTGATGAATGCATATAGTGATGGGCGGAATGCGATGGACACCAACTACCTGATGGAAGGGAAACTGCCAAAATTCCGATGCGTGTGCGCTAAGACGCAAGAAGGATCCAGTAGCTCTTACTCGTCGACTACACTGCCGAACACTTTAATCTAGACGTGAAGCTCTGCCTGAGGTTATTCAGACCTCAGAATGACCATTTACTAAAGGATGTTACTGGAAATCGTCTAGCAACGGCCAGCAAGTAAGTGTACCCGAAAAGAACTATTTCAAAAAACATCGAGTTCGACGACGAAATTCCAATCTGCACACCACTTAAGCCAATCAGGCTCTAGGTAGGCAGCAACACTCAGTACGAAACCGGCGAAGCATCCTCAACGCGATGCCAAGGATGCAGAGGATTCTTGTCCTGAATGCGCACTTGTGTGAAACAGAGACGTGGACGATGCTCCAGAATCAGGTGAGTAAACTAACGTGCTTTCACTTAAGGTGACTTCGGAAAATCCTCATAGTGAATTGGAAGGAGGGGAGTCCGGTCACTGAAGTCCTAGAAGGGACGGGCATGTTCAGCGTTCATCCCATGATGAAGCATGTGCAACTGCGATAGAGCAGTTGGGTTGTAAAGAAGACCGACAAGTGCTCGACTAAACTACTCTCATGGGACAATATGGTCACGGGCACTCACAGGCAAAACGGACAAAAGCGAAGACACCCTAAAGACTTCCCTCAAGTACCTTTAAGTTAACCCTCGGAACAGGGAAGGGATAGTGCAGAACCGACAGGCCCGGCCGACTGACGAAAGAAATGGGACGGTCATCTTAGAAACCAACCCAATGACGGAGACCAACGCGAAACGATGGACCAGCAAGATACATCCCCCTGGATCAACATTGCAGACACCTAACTCCTGCAAGCATGTCTGTACTGTCAGCCGACGTTCAGGGCACACGCTGGTCGGGTGGAGCACCTTCGGACACACTGAAACCTCAGCATGATCACTAGCAGCAGCCCACCCACTTCCTGACTGCAACGTCACGCGCCAATTTTGGTCTGCCCTGGTCAGGCATCTTCGTACCCACTCAGTGAGAACCACCGCCAGGACATTAAAACCACCCATTAACACCGGTAACGAAGACGCAGTGCCAAGAGGCTCCTCCTTCTACTCCATTTGGCCTGGCCAGACCCCTGCGAATCCCTCGCGGTGCGACTGGTAAACCGAAGCCAGAAAACCCCGTCAGCACCACGTAATGTTTACTGTCCCACCACATTCACTCATCACATTGTTTTATTCGGTTGACTTCGTAAACACGACAATAAGCACTAAAAGATCACAACTGACGTCACCTTGTACCCTGAAACTCTCCACACCCATTAAAGCAACCTGCGGACCTGTTCTGTCATATGCGCGTAAACGTAGACGACCACCATTAAAGCATCACAAGCCATTTATGCACCAAACATGTGATGCGAATTGCCAAGGCTATAGGGCTGTGTGGATGCGCACCCCTCCCTCTTGTGTGAGATCTACGTTTTGGTAAAGTTAGTTTCATGCGGGCTGGGGAAGAACAAATGTGTGACTTCCGCACCATATCGACTATTGCGCCCAACCACATCATTGGCCATAGTTGCGTGAGGGATGGAAGATAGCGAGAGAGGGAGGGGCGATACTGGGATCCCTCTAACATGACACCGCAGGACATTCTGCATCTTAACAGATGTAATATAATTGAAAACATCATGGCTCGGAATGGTCTCACATGCTTGGCATGCTCCAGACAGAGACCTCAAGTCCTGTCAGCCACTGCATCCAGCCTCATCCCCAGTGAACTTAATTCGGACAGGTCACTGGGACCTGGGGGAGGGGGGAGGGTGGAGAGTGTGGTTAATCTCTGCTGTAATCCGGCACTTACTCCCCTCACTTTAAGCAACGAAACGTGGCAACAGGCGAGGAGAACTCACTACCTAGGCAAAAAGCTCTCACGAACTCTCTGAGAGTTTTGATACACAAGCTACAGGATCTATCAATTTGGGCGATCAATTAAGAACACTGAAAACTGAAGAGTATTCACGGACTTTAGAGGACGCTCCGAAACTCGGCGGACTTCACAGCAGTCTGAAAGTACAGAGTAATTTTGCGCGAAAATTCTCTTGATTCACAGAATGCAATATGCATACGATTGTGTCTGTTAATTGCATCCCAATTTCTTAATTACTGACCGGTCTGTCGAGTCAGCCTTTCGAAAACTCTTATTCCTGGGACGTTCCCATCCGCGAAATCAAGCGAAGGCATAAAAATCACAGCTGTTTTAAAAAATATATAATTAGGCATCAAGCAGTTGATTAGCTTCTATACTGCTTAATACTCACCTTCTTGAAGGATATTCACTCGAAAATTATCCACAAATATTTCCAAACAGTATTTTGTTTATGCTGTTGTATTTACTCAGTTGTTTACACGGACAGGTTTTATGAAAGGCAAATTAAGTTTACTCAGTTGAAATTAATTTGCGTACTTCCGGCGGTTCCACTTTCCATAGGAATTATTGTCATTTCTGACCAATGTAATGCCACCTCTAATGTTACCCTTGTGCTTCCATCTAGCTAAAAGTTGTTCAGTATTAAGTGGGCAGTTTTGGTCGATGCAGCTTCAGGCCGGTATCAGACTGCCCCGAGGCTTGCCGTGAAGTTGCGCGTATTTCAGGCATTGCTGTGGGTGCGTTCGTGTGGTTGTCTCGGGCAACGGCCGTCGTTACGCCTGGCCCAGCCCAGCCCGTACCGTAGGCGCTGTGACGTCACCGCCCGCCTGGCAGCTTGCTTGCCAACGCGAAAGACGAGGAGTCTGCGACAAGCCTCCAGCGCAATTACGGCGGACCTCTGCTACCAAACTCGGAGCCAATCAAGGGATGCAGTTTCCAGTCTTTTTCGTTCACTGCTCAGCATTTGAAAGGAAAAACTGTTGACTGAGGGGAAAAAGTGTTAATTTTGTCCGAACTAGAGACAAATTGTTACCAGTGCATCCCTGAAAAAACGTAAATCCTGCGGTATCTCTCCCTACTCCAAGGACCGTTGTGTGAGTCAATCTTCAACAGTGGACAACAACTCAAATGACCCTGAGCTTCAGACAGGAACGGGTCGGAATGTTAGTTCGTCTAAAAAAACTAGGTTTTGCTGCGGTAAGTCCAATCAGGAGTGCTGTCATATTTCGTGACCCTGGCTGACACAACTAACGGTCCAGGCAAATACACGTTTTTAATTATTCACTATCAGGTCATCACATCAGAAGACAATTTGGAAGAACTGTAATAGTTGGGTTGAGAGGCCACTGGTAGTGCAGGGACAGGCGAAGATGGGCAGTGTCCGGTAACAAGACGGGATGATAGGAAGAGGAGTGGAGGTACTGCATGCCTGGAATCGAAGGACGGAAAAGTAGATCAACTTGATGGCCTCCCTTAAGTTAGATACACCACAAGATCTGACACTTCGCATAACCATAGACAGGTCTTAGCTGTTTGGTTCTGGATGCGTGAACTGTTCTAGTGCAGCTCACTTACTACATTTCTCTAGCTCAAACAGGTAATTGCACTCCAGTTAATTTAGTTCATTTGTGAAAAACTCCGAGGCCTAGTTGGGATTCGAACCCACAACATCAAGGGCAAGGCCTGAGTCTAGCCAACACCCTAACTACCTGAGCTACGAGTCCCCACCAGGGGCCATGAGTCTAATCACATTTAAGTCAAACTACCCGCCCAGCCCACTGCAACGCATGGAATCCCCCAATGCTGATCCGGTAACCTGACCTCGCAATCAAGATTTCCCAAGCAATCAATCCGAAATCTACCAGGGTCGCTTGATTAACTGGTCTTTTTGTAGCAGATTTGGATTATCAATTTCAGCCGTTAATTAAGTAGGCAGAACGTCTTTAAAATAAGGCAAGTGGAAAACAGTCCTGTATATTTTACGTCCAATGGGACTATTCTCACATAATTCCTTCGGTCTGCAGAGAAATAATTGAATTCCTTTTGACTCAGACCACAGCATGCACGATAACTGGTGTTGCAACATGAAAATATCGATAAACCTCAGCTTTTGTGGGATTCAGGGAGTAAGATACACATCAAAGGGCATTAAGCGAATCGCGATCTTCATTGTGCAAGTATAAATACCGCTGGAAGCGAATTAAAACAAAGAACTGTGTGCGTTCCGATAAAAACATTTATGGGTTGATCCTTGGCAGTCTGCAAGTACTATTTCTTACTTGAAGCCGTGTTAGGGAGACCCGACCGATAAAAAGAGAGTTTATAACTTTGAGTATCAGTCCAAAGGTATAACAGAAGGCCCACATCAGAATAGCTCGACGAACACCGGCCGTACGCGACTTTGCTAGTTCGCTCCATCGCACCAGACAGGGCGTGCGTCGCCGGCTCAACGGGTAAAACCCAAAGCTCAGTGATCAGCTGGATGGGGGTCTAATCACAGGCCATCCCAGCTTGGAAGTGGAGTGGATATGGGTGGATCATGATGGAAAATAACCCCGAAATGGCCACTGCCAGTGAAAACTTGCCGAGAGCTCTAGGACCAAATGGAACGTTCATATTCTGTCCTGCAGAGAGGTCAGGTCGGTGAGCGTTACTCGCTCTTACTTTTACGCATAAATTGGCCCAGGAGGCATGTCCTGGCGCTCCAGCAAACGAACCCAACTAGTTATGTACTACGCTAGTGGGTGGCTGTCCGTTTTCCAAGCACAAAACTTACAAACAACAGTTCGTCTCCAACGTGTGAGCTTTGCAAACCGCCGCCGGCAGCAACATCCCGTTGCATAAAGGTACCTAATTTTTGGCACTGTAGTTGTCAGCCCCTGACCCCACGCCTCCTGGTGCTCCCAGTTGAAGTTCCAGAGGTGAGTGGACCCTCAGCCCGCCGCCAGTTGTGGAGAGGATCGAACGTAAAACAGGCGAGTTGCAGCGATGACCGCTAAACGACAATGTCGATGGCGCAATGCTCCAACCACTCGCGCGCATGGGCTGTACGCGCGTGAGGCAACGCTAGCGCCTTTGCGCGCGGTCGCATCGGATAGCCGGGGGCAGGTACATACGCGCATCGCGTCGTGCGTCACCTGGCCTCGAGGCAACCGGGTGCTGCCGGCGACTGCTGATGACGTAAGGCGAGAGCGCCTCTCAGCTGATCGTTACGTCAGCTGTGCGTACGCACCTGAGTGCATTAGGCAGGCCGGTAGCGCGCCCACTCGCACAAGTCGCCTGCGGCTGAAGCGCACTACTACCACCTAGGAGTGCAGTTATTACCTTCGTCTCTCGAAGATACGTACTTAATATTTTTGAGCTCCAATCAGGTTTGAATTACACTGTTAAGTGAACATTATTAGGCAAGTTTAAAACTCCACGCTGAAAACTACCCCACGAGTAGCTACTTAGGGAAATTGAATAAGTTGCTTAGGTAGACACACGCTTACGATTGCACAGTATTAGACTACTATAGGAATGCACTCTCCAGTAATCTATAGTGGGTGGGCTACCTCATAAAGTGTTAACCGAAATTCTGGAATGTTTCTTCGATTAGAAGGGATTACTTGCGTCAGGGTAATCATGCATTTGTTCAGGTACCGAGTTTATCTAGATTGGCGGCAAGTTTGTTGGGGGGGAGGGGGGGGGCGAAACAAATCATTAATAACTTGTACCTTTTATTCGACATTTCGCACGAAAATTTTATTCCTGAAAAATTTCTACCACAAGTAAATAATTCACTTTTACTAGACTTTGAGGCACAAACGCGGTAAAATATCGTTTGCGCACCTCTCATTAAGTATATGGGAGGACAAAGTAGTAGAAACCGTCAGGGCAAGAAGAGGTAGTCAGGCCAGTATAAATGTCCCCTACACCTCCCCCACAGCCATACTCCCGCAAGAACGCAAGTCGGAACCCCCCTCAACTTATATTCCTGGTTGTTATGCGACTGCTTGAGAAGGGTCTACGTTGAGCAACAAAACGTAAGAAGGCAATCAGATTCCCTAAACTGATCTGTGAGCGCACTTTAAATATGAGAAATTAAGCTTTTCTTCGTATCTCGACCAGTAGAGGTCGGTATACATGCTTTGCGGACCGTTTTGAGGACTTCCCGTGTTTCATGGAAATTTTTCCGCAGATAGTATGATACCCTAGAAAAGCAATCTAAAGTCTAACGAAGGTCAATAAATACTACAAAGGTTTATACGTTAGTAAGTAGGCTCAGGAGCCAATCCCTGAACTGACAAATTATATGCATGGAAGTGACTACAAACTTTTACCGATAATCTCAGGTGGCGTATTTATTCGCCTTGGATGTAAGACTGGGCTGTCCTTAGAGTTTTATCGGGCTTTATTTGTACGTGTATATGGAATATGTTTCAGTGACGAAACGACTGGACGCCCATTAATCAATCTCTTAATAAATAAATAATTAATTCTTGCGACACGGGAGCAAGAACCCATGCCCTAAAGATGGGCTTGCGCTAAACTGCAGGGGAGTAGCTATTCATGTGTCCTAAATTTAACCCTAACCCTAAAAGTGACCCATTCTTAACCCCCTTGAAATTTAGCACAGGGCCACCTGCAATATAGGCAGTCCGTATCTTCTTGCCCTAATTTGTCCCAAAGTGCCAAAGGGATAACCGGATATCATTTGGCCTCGATCTGATAGGAGTAAGGTTAAGTCATCCTTAAGCGGCGTATTCGCGCATTTGTTAGTGTCAATAAAGTCTTCTCCATACCGATCCAAGTTCCCAAGACAGTTCGTGATGGCAGTGACTGGGAGATAAACCTATGTTTAGGCCTCCCATATCCGTGTATATGTCCGTATCCCACAGGTATCGAGGCCAGGCAGTGACCGCAACTCTCCTCCCCACTAGGCAGGGTCGTGTAATTCGTGAATGTCTTAATGACAACTTCACTGCCCAGTTAAATTGCAACAGTTAATTTCCCATAAAAGTCTCTTCTGTAATACTGGATCTGCAGAACCTCAGGAAAGTGGGCTTTTGCATGTGCAAAGACCTGTCAGCATTATGTTCAGACACAGCATTATCTCGGATGGAAGCGAATTTGCGATTTCCAGGTTATTGTCGCAAAGAAGATGAACGGGCGATCACTGGGACAGTACATGTGTTAGTCTGAGCTTTCGGTCTCGTACAGGAGGCCATCGTCAGAGACTGTGCAAATGCGGCGTCAAATGAGCAGTCTTGTAGCCAAACAAAGAAGGGGGGGGGGGTAGGAGTGCAGGGCAATATCTAAAACGCGTGGTTGTCTAATTGACGCATTTGTTTATAGATTGCAGAGGTTCGCATATACGGTGAGTGGCCAATCTCGTGAAATGTTCACTAAAATTGTGAAACATATTTCCGACAAGAACGGATTACTCAGGCACAGTTGCTGCATATATTACCGTGCAGCATGGATAAAAGATATTTCAGACACGCAGAGAC
>CACRXP010000232.1:767106-781716 GCA_902702965.1 Spirometra erinaceieuropaei
AAACGCATTTAGGAATAGCAAGGTTTCTGTGTGTCATGGGAAAACACTGAGCACCAGGTTGGGTCTTGTGAGCATGAGCTGTCGGTTTCGGCACCCCCTTAGGTGCACCTACGTTAAGGACTTCGGACTTCTCTCCGTTGTCTACCAAAGGAATCCTTCTATGTGTAAATTCGGCATGCAGTTGAAATCATTTGCGGATAGAAAATCCTGGCATTTTTAACCAGCCTCCTGTCAGTGAAAGACGGAAGAATGCCATGGTCACTCCTCATGTATTTTTGATGAGGGAGTGAACCATTGAAACTAATGATAAAGCGACAAGACCGAAATACAATCATTCCGCTCCTCCCCACCGAAATTCACTCCCACATGGTTCCTTATTACCTTCACTAGTTAGACGTCTGCACTTCGTCATCGATCTTAGATCTTGGTACTTTCGACAGTACGTCCAAAATATGCCTTTTCTTGGACTGCCGTGGTTTAGCGGACGTTTGGCCATCCACTACGAAACTTATGTATCTGAACATATGCCCGCCATCCCTACTTGCTTTTACGGCGGCGTGTCCCATACAGTCACAGAAAAAGAAAATGTGTTACTATATGCGACAACTCAATTGGGATTTACTTCGATAAGACACGGAGATAGTCACTCCTAAATGAGACAGGTGACCTTGGGATAAATTTAGGGAGGGGTACCTATTCCCATGTCGGGGCTCCAGCACCAACCTTAGAAAAAACGCTAACTATAACCTCAACCCTGAGTCTAACCTCAACAATAATCCTGACCACAATCACCCAGGAATTTAGCGCAAGTCCATCTGTGTATTACGGGGTGGGGAGGTTTCCATTCCGGTGTCATACATTTACTTCCATTGACATAGTATAGAAGTTAATCATAGTGAAGTATGGCTGTACGAATTGGGCTTAATACTTAAGCTATTCAGGGTTTGGTTGGAAATGCCCCATTCAGAAAGGTGTGGGTGAATATGGAGGTTGGTTCTACTGGTACCGTTGAAGCAGGCATGATGAAGAGCATTTAGCAGTGACATTGGAGTGGTGTTGGGGGTTTATGGCGTTCACAGGTCACAGTGTCACAGGGGGTTGATTTTAGGGGGGGGGAGGGAATCATCTTACAGATGATCTAAGAATAAATAAATCGACGGATTTTTAGTCCTCATGCACATTTCTGAGACATCTGGATTTAGAAGTGTTCCGGCAGATTTTAAATAATTCATTCTGGCCCAACTATGAAAAACTTGGCGACCTCGGTGGGATTTGAACCCATGACAGCCGGGAGCCTTGAATTTAATTATAGTTGGGTCTAGTTACCGGTCCAGATGGCTTGAACGTTGGTTGTACTCAGGCCTTCCCCTTGCTGTCGTGGGTTCGGATCCCATCGAGGTTGCCTTGGCTTTACTTGAGTCGCACAGAGGAGAAAACCAACGTCCACATACACATTATGGGCTTCCCTCTACCGCACTTAAAGTATTTTAAAGTTCTCAAGTCTTTATGGTACAGGGAATAGGCTTTAGATGAAGTCCGTTTTAATTTGCTTGAAAATAAACGGCTTCCATTTGACTCTATCAGAGCACTTTTAATTGCAGGCTGTTCAAAATATGGGATACAGATTGTAAAAAACCGTCTGTCGTGACACGGGACCGAACGTCTTCTGGCTAATGGAGACCCCTGATCCTCAATTTCCGCTTTCAGAAAGTTCTGATTGGTAGAAGTGTTGACCATGCCGTGTCTCAAAGCGACTAGTCGCATCGTGTCGCCACTAAATCCAAGCAGTGATTGGTCGACTGACAGGCTCAAACGTGTCGCTGGTGTAGGACGAATGGGAGGAATAATGGGGTTGATTCAGTTCGGCGCATTAATATCTCACCATGACCGATCAGAAGGGTTGAGAAACATGGCACGGAAGACTGCCAACTTGAATAGATGTAGGGCAAGTCCGCACCAGTACAAAGGAAAATTGACGCACAATCCACCACTGTGTTACCTTTGAGATAGTGAGGGGCCTCGTCGTTTTGTGACGGTCGAAGTAGCACGATAACCTTTAAAATGCAGCTTCCTTGCTGAGTCATCCTGTTTTTATATTTCGTGAAGTCTAGCCGGAAATATTTCGGAGTTCGAGCTCTTTTTATAAAGTATTTCGTTTTCACCCTCCCATCAGTCTATGGATTTCATGACCTCGGCGGCTGCTTTGCGATCGGTACGTGAGGGAAAAATCACAGAAAATATAGTTTCTTTTTAATTGCTTTCATCTTGACCTCGGAGCCCTACAACGAGAGGTGGAAAAAGACAATATCATAGACCTCAAAATCCATCTGTTTTCACTTGCGTTAACACGCGTGTAACGCGCCGCAGTTTGGAAGCATCTGTACTTTAAGCCTGCGAAATAGTCAGAAAAGTGCACGCGTGTGATTCAGTGCCCAATTGCCCTGTCTAGATGCCATTCCTTTGCGTAGACTGTGGACCTGGTAGCACTCGTCTGGTGTTACGTCGGTAGTACGTGAGCACTGTCGCTGCTGCTAAGATCGCGCAAACGGATGACGTGTTTTTCTAAGCGGCGCAGTCTTCAACGACACGTTTGGGAAAGCGTCACCACCAAACGCACGAAAGCTCGAATGCACTCAAAAAAATACAACCGCGCGATTATCTGTCTAGTCAGAAAATTTCACAGCTCCATATGCGTGGCAGTTCTGCGTTTTACCTTATCATGCCCTTACTGTGTTACAAATGTTCATCTGCCAATTGGAAAGGAGTGTACGCACGCAGGTACTGCATAGAGAAAGCAGACACCTGTATGACAGTTTGACTGTCGCATCCGACGATAGTCACCGTGTGCTCCACAGCAAAGAAGGGGCAGCCACGGTGGCTTGCGCGTGAATTAGTTCGCAGTGGGTGTGGACTTGCGCTGCATCTACCGCACTATCCCCTCCTCCCAACCTGGGCCCGGTGTCAAGACATAGTCACGAAGGGCGGAAGTGGGGGAGGACGCTGGTGGTTGGCAGGACCGAGCGCCAGGTGCAGGAGAACTGCTAGCGCGCACCAGGCTACGATGACCACGGTTTGCTGATCATGGCATAGAAGACGCTTACATGCCTTGAAGACAGTTGTATAAATCAAAGCTTAAATACCTAGACGGAAGTGTAGGTATGTGCAAAGGAATGTCTTTTTAAGTAGAAAGAAGGAGCGCAATCGACTACTTTTCTGGTAGTTTACTTTCTCAGCAGATGTGAAACTCAACCCCTTTAACGCTCACCGTGATAGTAGGTTTGCCTTTGAGTGCATGAACCCTCACGAGGGGCCGTGCTGTAGACGCGCTGGAACAAAACGGGGACTCATGTGGGCTCGCAGTCCACGTTTATCGGGTTGCTCAGTGCCTGTACGAGCCCATAACTGTTGCCATACATGGATGTGGCATGTCTTAGACATAGGTCTTCATGCTCTGTCAGGCACTGAGCCCACTGGCTTACAATCTACGACAGTCAACTGGAGCGTGGGAAAGGGGCGAGTGAGGCCAACGCCAGAGAATCCATCCTCCCGTCACATCAGCGCAATACTCGCTATAATAAATCTGACACGATTGGATCTCTCAGGACACGACAGAAGTCATGGCCTAGAGGGCTGTCAACTAATAGGGGAACTCGACCCTCCTCTCAGTACGGAGAATCGGGCTGCAATGGTGTCTTCTTTATGCGGCCTTTATGGCATTTTCACTTAAATGAGATTCGAGTGGTCCTTGAAGAAGTCTGGTGCATGCAGCGGGGATCCAGTTGGGTTTGTTACTTACAAGGCACTGCTCCCAAACCCACCATGGAACATCTTGATGCCGTCCTGCCATCGGTGCAAGATGGTTGGGAGAGGAGAGAGTGCGGTAGATGCTACGCAAGTCTGCCTCATTATAAACTATTTCGCGCTCAAGTTACCGGTGCTGCGCCAGTCCATGGGGCACACGGTGGACGTCATCGTTCTTGACGATCGAACGTCCGAGCCCCTCCACAAAGTATAGCGGAATAGGGCATTGGATGGTAGCTGAAAATTGTCCCAGTCGGAATACTTCCCAAGGCGGATTATTTATGCATCATAATAAAAGGTACTAAGAGAGAAAGACTGTGTTAACAACGACAGTGGAAGTACCCTTTGTCCCCTCCCCCCCGAGTGGCACTGAAGGCTGATTGCAAGGCCACTTACTCTGACGCTGCACTTCTAGACTGCGCAAGTCAAATCACATTCAGTCATTTACTTGACTCAATGTAGTAGTCTGTGCCAAAAGGTCTGAAAACGTGTGCTATGCCAGTATCAGCAAGCCGTGGCACTCGCAGCCTGGTATGCGCTGGCAGTTTCCTGACACCTGGTTCCCTGCTGGTAGATGCGCTTGCGCTCCCACTGGATATACAGGTGGTGGGCATGGATGCCCAGTCACCTTCGTCCTTCTGGTCCCTGTTGGGGTGTGGGTGTCGTTGTTGGTGAAAAACCCTGGCCAAGTGTATGTTATGGACCAGGGGTGTGGTGGCACACCTAGGTGCCGGTCCGAACGTACCAGCCACCTGCGCTCTCCCTCGGCTCCGGTCTTTTTGACTCTGTCCTTATACCGGGTCCAGGTGTGGAATGAAGAATAGAGAGTGCGGCAGATGCTGCGAAAGTCTGCCTAACTATAAACTAATTCACGCGCAAGTCACCGTGCTTGCTACTGTAGCACACGACGGACGTTGTCGGAATCGACGGTTGGACTGTCGTAGTACACTGCAACGGTCGTAAATCTAGATGCCGGAGAAGTTCTCCGAGGATATCCACGTCGACCAAATAAAACGTACGGGAAATCATATCCAAGGGAATATTATCCCGCTTAATCGGCACCTATTTTCATGCAAAAGTGGCTCAGAGCCTCCGAGCAGTTTATGTATGGCTAGAGATGGAAGAGACGGTTTGTGAGCGCATCGTAACTGCAGCCGAGGGAAGGTTGGTCAGATTGCAAATAGAGACACTACATGTCGAAATGCCGATACAGTTCACATTCCTATGGTCACTGGTACCCGTCGCCCGGACTTTTAAAAAGGTGGGATGCTTGATCTCCCGAAGAGTCAGCCAAGCAGCACCTATGGAGATGAGAACCTATCAGCCCGCTTCCCTGCTCAATTAAGTACCTGGAAATTGAGTATTAATGACAACTGATCTTTTGCGTGTCGAATACACCGAGAACCAACACTTTACACTGAATTCACGGATGGTTTGCCTACTGATTAGATTAAAATGAGGGACGCAGACGCAACATCCTAAATCTTGCCTCAGAAGCATTATAGCTCAATGACAGTACCAGACCAAAAACGGCTGCAAATGTGCATTAGAGACATGTCAAACCTGCGCCAATCCCTTAGTCCATACGAACCAGGCGTCATTCAATTAGATATTTCATAAGTGACAGTTGCCACGTACGAATTAGCAGTTGCAACTTAGCTCCGTTCCGGTGCACTGAGTTACCCGGTTAGTTGGCAACCTTTCGTTTAACGATTTTAAAGGCGGCGCGACAACTAGAACCCGAATAAGCTGCATCACGGTGAGGATAAGTGGCGCAAGATAAGTCTCACTGCTTTTTTCATGCCAGATCATTAAGCGGTGGTAGATTTGAGTCCGGCTGACTGAAGGTGATGGAGTTGCGTCTATTGACCGACCAGGATTTATCCCCCGCCTCGTGTGCGTCACACATGTGCTGCTTCCCACACGATGACAGTCAAACTTCAATTGATCATGCTCCCAAGAAAAAAGAGATCGGTAGATTGTTTAGCACACTGACGGTACAGGAAACGACTGGAAGCCCAGGCACACAGGTTTCGCCGATCTTATGCCGCGGCATGACGGAGCTGTAAGGGGTTCAGTTCATCAGTGGGCCCACCGGCGTATTCCATGCGCTTTCTTACATATTCAGTCCAGGAACTAACTAGTGTCTGCGCTGTCATCAAGGTAAACAATTTATTATTTGTATTCTACTGACTGCCTGTTGGCTGCTTGCAAATATTGCACGGTTATTTCGTAGTATTTGATGAACTTCAGCACGAATATCTATGTAAAAATATATAAGATTGCCTGCTGTCACAACAACAACAACAACTACTACTACTACTAATGCTACTACTACTACTACTACTACTACTAATAATAATAATAATAATACTATCAAGAACAAGAGGAAGAAGACTATAATTACTGACAGGTAGCCGTCTTTACCGGCGATGCCCACCGCTTACTCCACAGCATTACGGACGCTGGAAAAGGGGCTTTCGGCGTTAATTACTCCATGGGGATAGTACGCTTGCGCTGCACCTACCGCACTGTCTCTCCTCCCCACACACCTAGCCCGATGTCATGACAGAGTTGAGGAGACCGGAGGCGGGACTAGGCCCAGTGAGTGACAACAGCCAATCTGCGCGCGCCACACACGCCCGGTTCCCGCACGATAGGCCAGGATTCCACCAGAACATCAAGTGGGCGGCACGGATCCCGACAGAGTGGGAGTGTCCTAGAGACCATATCCGGAGGGAGTCATTGTAACCTGATTCTCGGTCTTGAGAAGAGAACCGATTTATTCCGTCAGTTGGCTGTCTTCAAGTCACGGCTTCAAGCACACAGTGATAGATTCAAGCGCGTCAAATTTTTTGTAGGGAGGAATGTGCGCTGACTGCCATGAGGGCAGAGTCCGCAGACTCCCTCTACCCCACCAGTCAACTGCCTGAGCCGGCCAGTCAGCTGATGCGGGGATTGAGCGTTTTTGCAGTTCGTCTGCGTGTGCTATACACGCACACAAACACGCACACAGACGATATTTCGACCGTCGCATCCGACGATGTCCACCGTATGCCTCACAGCATTGGTGGGAGCAGGGACGGTGACTTGCTCAGGAGTTTATAGTGCCAGTAGACTTGCGTTGCATCTACCACACCCTCACCTCCCCCCCCGCCTGAGTCCGGTGTCAGGACAGAGTTAAGAAGGCAGGGGACGAGGGAGGCCGCAGGTGGATGGTTCGGACTGATCCCCGCCTTGGCTTTCTACCACACCCCCCCGGTCCACACAACAAATAACCAGGTTTTTCACCAAAACAACAGAGATTGGAGAATGGCACGGCCGAAGCCGCACATAGGCGTGCCGCCAACGCCTGGCTCGGATCCCACACAGTGGGAGTGCCATAGAGGCCACATTAAGATGCAGCCATTGCAGCCTGACTTTTAGACCACCAGCCGCCACTCCACACAAACACACCACACTGTGCCGACTACGAGGTCCAAGTTATCCCGTTAGTTGGCAACCCTCCAAGCCACGGCTTTTAGCGCATCGTGATAGCTTCACGCGCGTCAGATTGTTTATAATGAAGAGGAAAGTGCGCTGAGTCGTCAACCTCACGCAGCCTTCCCATTCCCACACCCTAGCCACTGCCCGAGCCGGTCAGCAGACTGGGGTGGGGAATGGGCGCGGTGACTGGCATGGTCAAGTGACCATGTCTACATGCTCCGCGTGCACGACCTGGCCTCCCAGATACGACAGTTCGACCATCGATTTCGATTATGTCCACCGTGTTCCCCAACAGCAGGTGGCAGCACGGACGGTGACTTGCGCAGGGGTTTATAGTGCCGGTAGACTTGCGCTGCATCTACCTGCACTCTCTCCTCCTCCCCCGCCTGAGCCCGGTGTCAAGGCAGAGTCAAGAAGACCGGAGACGAGGGAGGCCGCAGGTGGATGGCTCGGACTGATCCTCACATTGGCGTTCCACCACACCCCGTGGTCCACACAACAAATGACCAGGAGAAACACACACACACACACACTACGCTTTCGCTCAATGGGGGTTGAACGACGGATCTCTCACTTGCGTGAGAGGGCCGTGGAAGGTACTGTTTCAGCCCATCTCCCAGCCCACCAGTCCGCCACTCCACACAACACGCACACAACGGACTGCGTGGACCGAGTGGGGGTCTCATCAGCAGCCTTCCTATCCACGACGCTTGACGTGTCGGGATAGTCTCAGACTCAAGTCACCCGTGCAGCAGAAGCCGCACATGGACCGAGTCGAGATGTACACTTCCCACTTGCGTGGGAGGTGGCAGTTGGGCGCTTGTGGTGAGTGATTGTTGGTGTGTTGTGTGGCGAGGTGGAGTTGAGGGAGGGCGTGATGGTGTGGTGCAGCCGGCGGTTGTCTACCACAGGTTTTCGTGGATGTGCATGTGGCCGAATAGGCCCATGCGGTGCGTGAATGTGCGAGGACGGTGTGGGCAGTGGAGGCGAGTGTGGTGGGTGTAGATGAGTGTCCCAGGCACTGGTTCGCCAGGCTCTGTGCGATGGATTCGCAAGTGACCGATCAGGCCGATGTGCGAGGGGAAAGTGCGGCGGCAGTGAGGGCAGGTGTAATCCTGGCCCTCACCTCTGGAGGCGGAGGTTGTAAGGGTGGTGTCTGCTGTTGTGTCAGGGATGTGTGTGGTGTTGATGTGCGTGACAGCCGCCAGAGCGGCCGTCGTTGGAGCAGTGGGGGAGGGGGAGAAGTGGGAGGAGGAGGATGAAGTGGTGGTTCAGAAGAGCAGTTAGAGTTAGTTGGCTGCGGAGACGACGAGGAAGGGGCGGACGGAGGGACGACGGTCGGATGCGCTAGTGGTGGCAGGGCCGGTTGTTGGGGTTGGTAGTGTTGGAGATATGAGAGTTGTCGAGTGTGTAGGGTGTGCTTGGCATGACGCTGTCGGGAATACCCACGTAACCGAGTATGTCTATGCGGTGAGTGGACGTACGTAAGCAGTGGAGAGAGTTGAGGCGGGTGTGGTGGGTGTATGTCGGAGTCCCTGCCTCTGGTTCCTATTTCTCATTGCAATGGATTTGAAAGTGACCGATAAGGCCGACGCGAGAGGTGGAGGTGTAATCGCAATGAGAACAGATTGGGATCGAGTCCGGGCTGTTGATGGTGGGGCGATGGTGGTGAGGGTGGTGGCTGATGGGCGTTAGGTGAGTTCTCATCGGTAGTCGTCGCCGCGGCGGTTGAGGCAGTGATGATGGCAGCAGCGACATCGACGGTGGCTGGATAGCGAGATGGTGCACACTGGTGGTGATGGTGGTTGCAGTCGTGGGCGCTGTGAGGGTTGCAGTAGGGGTAACGATTGAGGCGTCTGCGGAGACAGGAGGCAAATTTATATAGTATCGTTATTGCATCGAGACCGGAGATGTCCGATGAGTTGGTCTGTGCGCGCAGTGTTCGCTGACAGCGAGAACACGCTAGAAGTGGTGAAGTACTGGGGTTAAGGGTCCACGGGGTTTGCGACCTGTTAGCCACCATTTCGGCCTCGGAAACGGCAATCAGGTGGGCCTTCTAGGCGGCTGCTCAGTCTTCATTAATCTTCTCCAGGCCGGTCAGTTCAGGGTGAGATCCTCCCAAGTCACCAAACTGATGAAAGCATCTTAAGGGGGGTCCGCTGTCTGTCCTTGTGGTGTTGTTTAAGTCCTCCTTGTCGGCGACGTCTTCGCAGGAGAGTCGCATGGGTAATCGCTCGTCGTTCATCCTCACGAGGTAGCCGCTCCATCTTAGTTTCAATTGCCCTAGCATGGCGTGGAGGCTGAGGATTCCAGACCAATTAAGGACTTCCGTGTGCGGGATCCTGCTCTGCCACCTCAGCTTTAGAAGTCTCCTGAAACAGCTGAGGCGGAGGTAATTGAGTTTTCTGCTTCATTGACGTAGATGGTCTATGTTTCTGTCCAGCGTAGTAGTGTTGTCAGAACACTACTGATCTGTACAGTTCGAGCTTTTTTGCTGAGTCAAAGTCCGTGGTGGTTGCGAAAGGGAACTTACAGCTGATCAAAAGCCTACATGGTTTTGGAGACCCAGTGGAGCACTCGGTCATCTATCTTGGTGTTGTTTGAGATGGTACTGCCTAGGTAGGCGAACTCGTTCCCGTATGCGATTTGAGTTCCATTCATGTTGATATTGGGCGACGTGTGTTCTCCCTCTAGTGCTGTTTGGTACATGACCAGCCTTTCTCCGTGCTGATGGTCAGCCCGAGGTTTGTACAGTCGGAGGCAGATAGGATCGTGCTTCTTTGTACGACTGTCATTGGGAAGGGGAGCAGAATTACCGGGTTTAGCCAACCGACCGAGGCTGTTAGAGGGGTATGGCTGCTAGAGAGACCTCATTTTCAGGCGCAACAGAAAAGAGTTTGTGCCAGTTATAAGTTGTGCGGGACAGTCACCACCTACACGGGACAAATAATACAACCTACCGTACCTGCACAGTTTGCTCCATAAGTAGACTCTGCTACACCCCACTACTACTACTACTACTACTACTACTACTACTACTACTACTACTACTACTACTACTACTACTACTACTACTACTACTACTACTACTACTACTACTACTACTACTACTACTACTACTACTACTACTACTATTACTACTACTACTACTACTACTACTACTACTACTACTACTACTGCTGCTGCTACTACTGCCACCACCACTACTACCGTCACCAATGCCCGTGCCCCGCCTCGCCTAGTAATGTGACTAGTAATAGAACTACTTCTCTGCTGACATTACGACCACTATATCTAAAAATCCTATGATAACTGCTCCTTATGTAGGCTGTATCCCCCTCCCCACGCCAGCACACATGCACATCCAAGCGGATGCAAAGATACCGTGGAAGCCTCATCATCCCATCTATGGACTAAATGCCATCACAAAAGCGAATTTGTTTGATCTCTTTAGGCCCGCGAGCGAAATAATTGTAGTGGATCGAACAGTTTCCAAAAATCAGAGTTTACTAAGCTGTCTTTTAATGTGGCCATTCCTTGCTATTATTGGCATTTCGGTCAGAAATGGTAGGCCGCAGAAAGCCTAACACACTCCAGTTTTCTGTCCGCATTAGTGACGCTCTACACTATTTTTACATCGTTCTGGAATGCATGCTGATAGCAGCTTTGTCCAGGACGTCGATCTGGCTTTTGGAAATTCCAAGAGGTCTTTAATATCCTCACTGGTGGACACGTGTGCAAACTGAGTCGCATCATTTGACTAACTTGTAGTTTTTAGCTAGGCCGTTGAGGCCACTTCGCAGCATTGAAACGGCCTCTCCAGATGCACAAACGAACTATTTAGAGTCTAGGTGATAATTATAAAGGTCAACCCTAAACAGACTCTGCGTTTAAAGGCAAACTATAGGTCAGCCTATTTTTGTACCTCGTTGAAGGGAGTAGTAAGATTGTGGGTAATCAGAAAGCCAAACATACGTAATTCTGTGATAGATCTTGCTGGATAAAGATTAGGATAAAATGACAACGCAAGTTTGAATGTGTCAATCTAGAAGTTTGGGACCTAGGTCGAGAATTAAAAAAGCACAGTTCGACTTGATGGTCCTTCAAAGCTTCTCCCCGGGCTTCAGACTATGGAAATCTGAGTCAAGGGGTTACAAGCGGGTTCCAGTTGATTCAGTTGTTCTAGCCACAAGATGTCCGCCATCCGCCGTCAACGACAGGAAACTGATGACTTCGTCGAGACCGAATCCTGGATATGCACGCACTACCTCTTATCGGAGTGGAACGAAAAGTCTGTGACCCCGAGTTTGACAGCTTCCACCAGTCACTGACCAAAATACATTGGCATGTTCTGTACACCGAGAGCTGGCTATAGCCATCGGTACAAGTTACTGCTATCTTCGGGATTAAAACAAGAGACCAGTTTGCAGGATATCGAATGGCCGTTTGTCGAAGAATCCCATAATTTCTCAAAGCTGCTCATATGCTACAGCCGACCACCAACTCTTGCCTAACAGAAACGACAATGTTCGAATGGCCCACAGGTCAGACGAAGCTGAAATCCGGTTGCTAGTCAGTTGACAGTTTTGTTGGTTCTCCACCCCATCTACAGAACCCCTACAACGCCGAATCGACGGGCACAGACTGGCCCTAAGACGGGAGACTTGTAGCTGGGTCAATACAATACTGACAGAGGGGAGAGGTAGATCTGAATGGCAATTTTATACACTTAAGCAGGGCAGCATCGGGCGCTGTTAGGGTAAGGTCATAGTCGAGCGGTACTACCGAGGGAGGAACCGGAGACTGAAATGGTCGCTTTCAACCGATTAGAAGTCGAACGTGGATTCGGTTGGTCGATACACTACCATCCAAACTAGGGGCTATGTCTGTGGGCCAAAATTAATGAAATACAAAAATAAGTCGCGAAAACTCAAGCAGTCAAAAAATAAATTGCCCCTTTTTAACCAAAAGTAACGAGGAAAAAGCAGGAAACGTCAGAATTGCGTTGCTCAGCTTGCTGACACTTATACAAGTCAAATAAACGAAATAAATATGCAGACAGAAGTTGAACCAAACCTACACAAACAAGGCCTGCTAATTTGTAACCAGCCAAACCTCCTTGTTTTGCGCTAATATGACGGAAGTATTAAAATAGGCCTGTTGTTTGGATTAATTTGAGGTGGAATATACTTCGCCTTCAATCACCCTTACGCACATTGCTATAGATTATTGTTTTTTTTACTTAAAGAAAAAAATCCTTCCCGGCGTTTACGGTGCGATCCCCAGGGAGGAATTCCCCAAAGCATGGTTCTATACATGGGAATAAAACAACTGTCAAGTGAATTAGCTGACTGCGCGACTAAATACGTCAGAAACACTGCAGACCAGTTGTATCTTGCTTCAAAGTTTCCGTTAGTAATATTTGGGCATTAAATACAGGCAGTTAGTTGAAATGCATATGAGTTCTTTAGACGGAGTGTGGTCAAAAATTACGTTAACATATAAATGGCAGCTCATAAGAATAGCGCCCGGAGTGTTTGATTTAAATCGACACTTTCAAAACTATCATTAGCCAACGTCCCGAATTATTCAAATGTGGGTAAAACGCAGGGCGATACAACTAACACAACGATGCATTTATCAGACACAAAAACAATAACCTCGCCATACTCTCAGAACAAATACCAGCCACCTTTAGCCCATTTTGCGCTGATGCATGACTCACCTGCACCAGCGACAGTTTCAGCCTGCCCATATGGTTTCCATTTGACAAGCGGCGCTTTACCCCTGGTCAAAATTTGTCCCAGAGACGCAAAAAGCAGTCTCTGCGACGGAAAATGCGATGTCAGAACCAACTACTTATTTAAGAGTTCAGTTTGAAGACTGTCCATTTCGACTGCATTAGCGGATGGTATGTTTCATGAATATCAGAAATCATGTCATTATACTGCTGATACAAGCACTAACTTAAAGTCTAGACATCTGCCTCAGCGACCTTTTGCGGTTGCGCGACGTAACTGCCAACAGTTGGACTCATACGTGCGCGTTTCAGCGTTCACGCTGAGCCTTCTGATAAAATGTAATCTAAGCTTTATTTCATCTAATTCACTAGCCTTCAAATCCAATTATTGAATAAAAATGGGGATTAAACCGGACAGGTCCCGGCTTTACGCTGTGCTCTTTCCATAATTTATGACACAAAGGACCATATGGGTGCTCGACAGGCAATCCTTATCGATCTTAATAATACCCTAAACAAGGTCTGATTTTATCTGAGTAATATTTGCTGACTCAGTTGCCACGTTGAAATCACGCGAGCAAAGAACCTCCAAACCTTGGTTGTGTTCTCTTAACTGCGTTAATTCGCATATTTAAAGCAATTTCACTTGACAAGAATTTCTGTGGGGACGCTTCGGCCAACACAAGACTAGTTGGAGAAGGTCATGAAGTTTTCATCGCATCCGGCCTAACGTAGGCAAGTCGCGGTGAAAAAGAGCATTAGCGCTAGCACATCCAAGAGCGCCCGGCTAATAAGTCACCTGGTCGTCAGTTTGGTCATAGTAGCGTCAACATCCATTTGTCACTCACCCACCGTTGTGTGGCTGCCCGATGACCACCTGAATGCCATTGGGTGGTTTGCGCCATAACTGACCCCGCCTGACACACTGGAGCGGTCCTGTGCCTGGCAGTAAATGTCCTTCACGTCACTGGTCGGGTGACTCGGCAGTGGGTCGACGCGTCGAATAAGCCGCGCACGGAGAGCACTCTGCTCTCCACCAGCTTACTGACCACGGCCTGACCTTAGCACGCATCAAGAGGAATGCTGCTGAGGTGTCAGCACAGGTCGAACTTTATAGTCGGGTTACACACACTGTTAATGCCTTTGAAGCAGCAAAACGTTAGACTATCGTGCTAGCAGCGCTTGGACTCGAACCGCCATTCCTCCTTTTTCATTCAGCAGTGGGTATGGCGAGGTTTGTTCCTGCAGCCCCACTTGAGTGATATTATATTGTTAGCTTTCTAAAAAGATTGGTAGAGACGAATACGCCGACTTTGCAAATATCACGCATTTGCATCTTTCTTACCACATTAATCCAGTGAGTGACTGTGCCACAGGGGGAGGAGTGCTTATACGCCGGTCTAGGTTGCTTCAGTTACCAGTTCACGCGCGCTTCCCTCCATGAGGTTCGAGCCCTGCTTGCGCTCTCTTTATTTTCCTAATCCAGCGAGTGGCCAAGTAGAATTGCTCGGACGGTGTGGAACTCCATCGGTTCCACTACAGTGGTCATGCACTGCTAATTACCACGCGGTACCCTCTGTGGC
>CACRXP010000232.1:782953-795272 GCA_902702965.1 Spirometra erinaceieuropaei
GTGGCTGCGTCGGGGGATGTGTACACGCCACCTTCACTCGCTTCCCTGCGCATGCTTCGAGCTCTGCTTGCCCTCTCTCTTCGTTCCTAATCCAGCAAATAGCTAAGTTAGGTATGCTAAGTAAAATTGTTTAAGTAAGCTGGCCGCATGGCATCAATCAAGTGGAATTGCAGAACCAAACCTCGCCGTGGGTATTGTTCTGCGTTGACTCAGCAAACTGATTATTTCGGCAAGCGAAAACTTCTTTGGGTTTGACTCGGGAGTTAGTGCCCCCGTACTACAAGTGTTCGTGAGCCAAATGCAAGTGTCTAAAGTTTAACAATAAGCATAACTCTGATCCTACAGTTAATCCTCCTAGCCCTTTGGAATGGTATGCAAGACCACCAGTAGCTTTGCTAACTAATGAATCGTCAGGAGTTTCGCAAGGTGGCTTCAGCGTAACTCTTAGCTAACGGGACTCATTGAGACTGAGCGTTACTTGGCCTTCCGTAAGTTGGTTTGGGCTAGTGGCTGCTTTTCTGATATTGCTTGCGATGTCAGCCTGTGTTAAATACCAGAAAATCCTATGGCAACTACCACAGCATACGAATTTTCTTGAATATATGTTTTCCTTGCGGAATAAACTTAATGTGTCAACCTATTTTCTGCGCTTCATGATTTTATAGTGCAGTGCAGTGAAAACTGGATTTTTCCTCTTGGGCCCTCCAAAATGGCAATAGTCTCATCGAGACCGGCCCAGAATCAGGGGGCTTCTGAATGCGTGGACCTGTGGTCAACTGTTTTTCATAGAGGTAAATGTGCGTCACAGGTTCTTGTTGCAAACAAGAAGAGCATGTAACTACCGGAACGGAATTTGTATTAGCCTGAGCTTTCGGACTCATGCAGGAGGTACAACAATAAATGAGCAGTTTTGCAATTTGACATTGTTGGACTGCGCTTGGCTGACAACGGTTGCAGTGGAGCTGCCTAACCCGCAGCGGTCTCACGGAACGGTGACCATGTGCGTACTTGGCTGACTGCCTAAACGACGGAGGCTATAAAATGTGTCTGCTAACGGAGTTGGTTGGAGATCTAGGCCTCTAGCAGCGCTCGCTCCGACTTACTGCCTGATCGAACCATTATCAGTGTGCCCACAGGTCACACCTCGTGGTCCTCTCCGGGGGTGTGGGTAACCACTTAGGGACAGTGGATCGCCTCCACGAACGCCCCTTTTATGCTCGCGTATTCGTGATCTGAGTCGTGCTGTTTGGTCTGTGTGATGACAAGAACCGTCAAGGAGTGAAATTTGATAAATTTGATAAATTTGATAAATTTTTCATTTGTATCCAGTCGGTCCCTCATCTACATGGCTCTGGTATGCATGGTGACTGCCAGACGATGGGCGATGTCCACTCCAAACTCTTCATAAGTAGGTTCTGTCGCTTTTGCCCATTTCCCTTCTATGCGGTAGAAAGTGCCACAGCGTTGGCGGCTCTCTTCAGTTTGACCTTTGTGGACCTAGCCGAAGTCATCAATTGATAAAGTTGTTCGGGTAGCCGTTCGTTGCTAATTTGTCCCGTGGATGTCGTAATTCCTGTTTTCGTCCCTTCGGCTCGCTCCAGTGCGTTTTCACTCTTTGGAAGGTCGCCCAACGCAGCCGCGGTTTCGCACCATCGGATGGTTGTTGTAATAATTGAGGAAGTGGTCGTGTTAGTGGTCCTATGATACGCCATGATACCATGTTTATCAGAAGGTCTACACATGACGAGAGCGTCAAGGAAGGACAGATGTCCTGCCTTCGCCTCCTTCCATGTGAGGTGAATGCCGGGGAATATGTACGTTGTCAAGAGGTTCCTTGAAACCGGACAGTCTGCCCCTCTCAGTTATTACGAACGTTTTGACGCAGAACGCAGGTCCCTAGCGGTCAAGTGCCAAAGTTACAACTAGGTTGGAAATTAGGCAAAGCATCAGCGTTCTTCTGGTTTGTTCACAATCCCTGGCATTGCATGTGAAGGATTTTATTAACAGAGTACAAAGGGTTTAATTAGATGCTCGGTTTTTAGATGTCTCTCGCTTCTTCGTTCTTCTCTTCGAATAGCCTGTCGACAACATCGCTCGCCAGGTTCGATGGGGTCGAGGTCGAACATTATCATTTTTTGGCCAGTTAGGATAGTTTTTGCCTGCAAGCCGGCTAGGAATTGAAAGGCCGAATTGAAATAGGTCCCTAGGCTCTCTCGAAGAAAGTTTACTTGTGGGGTCATCCATTTGGTTAGGTTGTAATTGGAGCTGCCACTCAAACTATGGATTTTCGGTAGTCCATGACACCTGACCAATGCTGTACCAGTTGGTTTCGTTTGTCGCCATTTAGCAAGGAAAATCGCATTTTTGTGCCAAATGTGGCGTAGAAGTCCGCTTAAACGGCAGAGCATTAAGTTAGCCTGAGAGGAGGACATAGCCGGACCACGAAACTGTTCAGCTGTCATTGCACTTCTACGTTCCCTTCGAAGACGGGCTCCTGTATGAGTCTGAAAGTTCAGACTAATACGACCGCCATTCCAGTAGCCAAGTGATTTTTCTTGCAATATACAACGGTAACTCAGGAAATGTCCTGAACTTCACAAGAAAATTCCCCTAACACAAAGTTTGCCTACGCTGCGTCCCCAAAATTTTACAGCAAAAAAGAAAAACAAGGCATATTTCAGTTTGTGAATCCGAGTTTACTACCATAAAAATAATTATCATTTCACTGAAAATTAGGATCTCGGGGAATAATCATATTACATATCCTTTAAATGAAGTTAACTATAAGGGTGGATAAGGAAGGGGGACGGATGAAAGGAAGGAACCAAGGAAAAATAATGACAAATACGAAAATTCAGTACTTTGTTGACCGCCCATTTGAATTCAAAGCAACACAAAATCTGTCAGACATGGAGGTCCCCAGATCGTCTATACTAGTGTGTTCACTGTAATCGTTAAACTCAAAACCAAACATTCCTTGCATTGAAAGATTCTTCTTTGTCTTTTGCCACTTCGTTTTGAAAAGTGCAAAAGTTTTTCGATAGGAGTAACGTCCCGGCTGTAGGCAGGAATGAAAATAGACTGGGGGCCGCAGGCGGAGAAGATGGCGGTTGTCTAAAAGTTAGACCACGATTGCAAGCAGTATCTGCTTGGTGCGTCTCCAGAGGGATGAACAGCGACATTATCGTGTAAAATTATGGTCTCCATTTGGCGTTGGGAAATACCGTTGTAATTGAAGACATTATTCATAATTTCGACGAACACCTTGCTGCTTATAGTGGCCGTTAACTGCTTCGCCTGATTTTCATGGGCGCAAAATCTGATTTCCCGTTTCAGAGGAGATTTATTTGAAACGTTTCTGGTCAAATTCATGCTCCTTTACAGAACGACGCACACAAGCAAGAAGTTTTGACTCGTGGCAGTTAATAGCGGAGAAAATTACTGGATGTCAGGAAACGCCTGATTTCAGCCAAACCTGGCCTGTTTTCCTCTCCTAAAATAGATTGGAATTGAACTATTTTTAGGGAAAGACTTTCTGCGCCTGAAATCAATTGAATGGACAAAAATAACAACACCGAATGTATGCTGTACTACTCACTGAAATTAAGATCAAGAGATTTCATGGCTCAGGCCATCTACTGTATAACCGTGCACTACCCTTCTTTGTTTGTCCGCGATTAGGCCTGTACGTCCATAAAGGAAGAAAAAGTTTTGAGTCAGTTGCTCGCTCAATCTATGGTGAAAGTTGGGCTTTGAGACTTAGCTCGACTATAGTGTTTTGGGATTGTCAAATAAGCATTTGGTCGGCTTGAAAATAAATGAATATTCGTTTTCTATCTTTCTATCACTCTCCATCTACCCGTGTCTATCTGATTTAGCTCTTCAAGCCTCCGCCCTACTTCTAGCCGATCGTTTCTCCGGTAGTTTTGGCGAGTACTTGGACGGTGCATTAGACTGGTAGTTCAAAAATTCATTAAAGGACCACGAAGTTGCATGCGGTGCGCGACTGCACCGCTGTAGGCAGTCAGGTCACTGAAGGGGGTAGATAGCCTGACCTGAGAAGCAGTGAACATCTTTGTAGTTCTGGAATGCAACGTGTCTCATCTCTCAAGTATGCTGAAAAAGGCGAGCCCAGCGACCGGAACCATAGCATAACATTAGAGTTTAAACCGATTGATAGTTTGCCGCTGTTGCAGGCCTCCTTCAAAATAGAATTGGCTATGATTTTCTTAAATACGTGCTTTGGCGTAATTCTCATGTCGACTTGAGAATTTTTTGGCTGGCTAGTCAAAACAACGCGTAAATGTGTAGGGCCTCCACTCCTACCAAAATGATAGGCAATTTTAAAAATAAGTCAGTAAACTAAGTAAGGATATATGATCTAAATACCTCATTCCCCAAGGCAGAATTCGAGTGTGCCTTTTCCAAGAGAAGTAAAGCACAGGTGCGGAGTTCTCGCTCGTTCGTGTAAATTTACCAGGAAGCCCCGCCTATGAACTTCCCAGCTCAATGTTGGCCTGACACCAACCGAAGCAGCTGATTTTGCCTTATGATTACTGCGCTGACCATGACAGGGAATCCCGTAAGGAGCGTTTCGGTACAGAGTCCATCGGCCATCTGGTTGAAGTCCGTCGCTTTCCAGAGGAGGTCGCTTAGTTAAAATATGAGTGGACTGCTTTTTGTGATGGGATTTGCCGCGCCCTTATTCCCTGCTTCCACATCAGGATGAACCATCCTGACTGAGAACAGGCAAGGCTTGAGTAAACGAATCGGCTGCCACCTTTTGCGTCAAAGTTCCACATTCTGTTCAAACATACTTTTTGCAGCAACAAAGCATAGTCTGGTAGGGGAAAACTATCCGAACATGCCGCTGTTCACTTGTTTTCATAGTCGAAACCGGCAAAGCCAGGTGTTACCTGTTAATTTTATGTCTAGCTCATTAATGAAAAATAAAGCTCACTCAAGGGTTCGGGGCGGCTACGCTGTCCTCGTCCCAAGTTTAAGCGTACAAGTAAAGTTAGCCGGAGGATGCTGAAATCGTTATCGGGAAAGTATCCAAAGCTAAAGTGGAAGAGCGCAATCTGATGTTTCGGTTTTGAGGTAGGGTTAATTTTAGGGTTCGGGTTAGTGTCAGGCTGAGAATCAGGTTTAGGGTTAGGGTTCGTGTTAATTTTAAGGTTTCCGGTTAGAGTTAGGGTTTGGATAGACGTTTAGGTTTACGTTCACTGTTAAGATTGGGGATAGGGTAGGGTTGCGGTTAAGGTTAAGATTAGGGTTTGGGTTACGATAAGATTAGGGTTAGGGCTTAGGTTTTGGTTAGGATCTGGGTAAGGGTCAAGGGCAGGCTTAGAGTTAGGACTAATGTTTGTGATAGGTTTTGGGTTAGCGTTAAGTTTGTACTTAGGTTGAGAATTTGGTTTTCTTTTGAGGTTGCGGTTAGGTTCACCGTTAGGTTTGGGGTGTTGCTGCCCTGCGTGTCCTGGCAGTCAGGTCTATTGCCGGGATTCTAGGCTTTCTTTAGTCTCGCTGCAGATTTGTCGTACACCAGACCGCGTTTTCCGTTTCGGCCTCGGCTACTCTCCCAACTAACGATTTCAGCATCATCCTTCGGCCTTCTTTACTTTTAATGTCCACCTTGCGCTTACAGTTGGGACCAGGACAGCGTAACCGACCCTTGCCCACTCAAAAGCGAATGGCACAACAAATCAAGAGGATCCTTCTTGGGCAAACAAAAAAAACAGATTCGACGCAGGCCTTCTCCCTAACTGCAAGAACAGTCATTTTAGAGTTGCCAAAATACCTGTTTTCGCGAAGGAAGTCCTGAATTTTGCTGAGCTCCTCCTCGATGCTATCTGCTGGGCAAATTTTTCAGTCATTTTCCCAAGATGTGTGGTCAGCCAAATGCTGACTCATGAACTACAAGTGTCACAGATTGTCAGCCCTCAGCCCCAAAAGTCTAAAACTGTGAATGGGCGAAGGGCACATCGGCGTTCGCGTTGACTACAGAACTTGACGCTGCTGAAGAAACATGCGAGACCCTTATCATTGGATCATTAGGAGATGACTGTATGTGGTGGCAGCAGCAGCAGCAGCAGCCGAATTCTCACGGTGCAGCCCCGTAGACACCATCATTCCAGACTGCTTCTTTCACAAGGAAGACCAGCGGTTTGCATGATTAATTTCTAACGTTAGGTAGCATTTTGTGTTCGGCATTGTCAGCGCCATTGTGAGAAAGTCTGAAACATTCCACATGCCCAGGGACCGATAAGACGGGGGGGGGGACGGTGAAATGAGGTTATCCGCGGGTAATTATTAGTTAAAATGTGCCACGAAAGCGCGCACGCAGTATGACGGCAGTCAAGACCTCCGATCAAAGCGCTTCCTTGACCAGTCTGATGATGATTGATTCGCTTGATCAAGTATGGAATGCAACCGTCATTAACATCCTTAATGTCTACCTAGTCATGTCGACGCGCACACCTCATACAGGCTAGGGTAATGGAGGAAGTTGTCTTTCAAAGCTTATAAGATAGTTTGCGGACGTTGAGAAATTACTAAGATATTCCCCCGTCTAAACCTGATAGAAACGTCGCCGAAGGACATGTCTCGATACATTTCACAGTCCAGATGCCGTACTTCTTGTGGCACATGAAGGCAACTAAGAAGTAAGGTCATCTACACGATAATCCACTCAGCCGTTAAACAAAATCATCAGACGGCTTGATATCCAGCTGGAGGCAACGTAGTATACACAATACCGGACTTGACGTTTCCGAAAAAATCCAACATATACCCAGTCCATAAGGGCGTGCGTTACGGTAGAGAGCCCTAGGAATGAGCGAAGTGGACTAATTATTGTTGTTGTTGGGCAGGAAATGGGTTTTGTCGGTGCTGTTGGCTGTCGATATGTCATACAAGAGCGCGCGAACCAAACCCATGCTGTCGTTTGAAGTCCTAATTGGAGGGTTATTCGGGATGGCTTCCTTCATTATCTAAACTCGAGGTAGGGCATTTTCATCCACCTCATTGGCACAATGGCTTGTGAATTCTGGACTGTACCGGACGGTGCAGATGAGACCATGCTTACTGGTAAGCAGAATTTGTCAAGTCGTAATGCCGGCATGCTTGCGGCCTATTTGAAGACAACCCAATTGCCAGACCGGTGCCCAGCCACACCTGAAAGTGGTAACACTGCGTAATCCACATGTGATTATTCGTCATACTCAAGAGACGGCTTATTTCGCATAGCTGAGTAGCTTTGGCAGCGACGTTGCCCAATCCCGACTCCGATCGTCCTGACTGAGTCCCGCAAAAGGGCCTATGGGGTGTGAAGGGGGGGGAGTGAGTGCGCTAGATACTGCGCCGGTCTGTCATCACAATGACCTATTTCAAGCGCAAATTGTCGATGTGAGCCCACCACACTGTGGGGGCACGGGGTGGACCTAGTCGTTCACGGCGATCGAACTGACGAGATGAGCCTGAACTCAGGGATCGAGAAACCAAAGCAGTCAAAAAACGTGTGACCCTCGGTGTCACAGTTCGAACGGAGATATGTTAGGTAACTTTGGTGGTTTTCCGGGTGTTTTTATTGACAGTATTTTGAAGAAAGGGGACATTTTATGGATGCTGGGTAAAAATCTGCATTGAAGGTGGGTGGGAAAAACTGAAAATCAAGAACGCGATCAATAGATCCTAAGCCTTACGTTAACCATGTTAGGAATACTGATGTTTAAGAGAAAAACAGGTCGATCACGAGAAATAAGTAGATATTAAAACGAAGTACACCAGTGTTAAAGGTGGGAGCACTATCATGGTAAAAGCGTAGAAGGACGTGGAAGGGGACAGGAGTGAGACGGAGGAGCTCTACAAATCTTTCGTATTGTCGCATGCGAGTGACGAGTACCAATCTATCCTCATTGCCAAAAGCAAATGAACATTTCCGTCTTACCCAATAGTTGAGGATTTACAGCCCACACAGTCGGTAACATGAGGACGAAAAGCCATTTCTGGCTTACTTACCGTCGTCAATCAGTGATATGTCAATCCCACACTGCATGTCCGAAATCTTAATCCCTGTCAGTCGATCATTGAGCAACGCGCCCACGATCGCACACTGTGTCCACGTCATTTCAGCTGATATCAGGAGGGTATAAGCACATGCGAGTGGCGTGACCTGGTCTGTCGTGAAAACGGAACGGAAACTGATATGACCGATTGATCAACTGCTCCGGTTTAGATCACGCGCATGCAACCTAGGCTTAATATATCACTGACTGACGTCGATAAGGAGGCTATAAATGGTTATTTCAGTGTCCTTAACATTCTTTGGCAGAAAATCTCGCTTTTGCATCTTGTATCATACAAAATTTACTGAAGCAAACTGTGTCGTCTGTTGAATCGCTTGCCGAGGAGGTCTTTTCTTTTCGACTCCGTGTGAATGTGGAGACATTATCCGCAGTCTTTCTGTGAATTCCCCAACACCTCAGATTTAACCCGTAACCAAAGTAGCACTTCTAACACTGGGACCTAGCGGTTATTTGTCTAAGGTTCCAAACCTTTATTGGAGTTCGTCGTTAGAGGTGATATGAGAAGCCTGACAGACGCCTATTTAATGTCATGGTGACAAATTTACGACCAAAATTGCAAGATAACTGAGTACCATAGGCATTGCATGTCACTGAGTGGGTGCTGGCAATCTGGTTTCCACAGCTCTGAGCTCGAGTTATTATCTGCAAAAAAATGAGAGCACTACCAGTCTTGACGGTGCCATTTGCGAATTAATATTATTGGTGTTTCAACACAGCCAGATTTTGTGAATGCATATATGATCTCTATCACCGTGCGGTCTGTCCTAGGTAGGTACCAGGACATTGGGGAACAGGATATAATGTACTGTACCAGACTGTTTATTAGAGTTTGACAGCTTTTGCGTTTTCATGATGCAGCTTTGCAGGGTAGCCGGTGTGCAGGTCCAGCACCAGTCCCGCAACAAGACGTTCAGTTGTCTCTGACATTTCTCTAGCGGACGGTATATCATTTAATATCTTCATTTTGTACTTAGATTGGGTTCTCCGAGAGGTGTAGACGAAGGTACTGCGTAGTCACAAAGGTATTTAAATAGTCTGTGTGCTTGTGTTGAGGCCGAATAAACCGAATTTCGCATGTTTTTTTTCTCCCGGTTGTTGCAGTGAGCCTGATTCTCTTCGAAGATTGCCGGCACAAAGCTCCTCTTAGGATGAATGCTGGGAAAAAACGTGAAAGAAAACAAATCGGTCCGACGACGGGAAGATGACTGGCAGTCCATACTCCCTTGACAAGAACGCTTTCGATTTCGCAGTCGTGGAGTCAGAATGCTCGAGCTGGGATGAGAGCCCACCCATGCAGCATTTCTACCGCCTGCACTGCGCAGTCATCCGCAAACTTACAGCACCGGCCTTTCAGTTATTAAAAGTTCCCACAAATACTGCCAGTGTGCCTGTACCTATCACCTATGCTGATGGGTTCCCGAACGGAATCGAAAGGTAAGAAAAGTGCGCGAGTTTTCCGCTGCTTGACCACTTTTCCCGTTGCTAACTTATTTTAGTATTTGGAACGAGCATCTGTACCTTAATTCCCGGTTGGGATGAGTTACTACAAGAAGTTACAGGCAAATTATGAGAAAGGTATCACGGAACAGCCAGCGAGTAACTGTGGGCGCTCTAGTTATCGCCATCACTGTCTAGGGGCTCATTTTTCGACTAATTTTGTATGCTTATTGGGACATTGTACTCCTTACTGCCTTGGGAACGCGTACTTCAGTTCTTGTCTCAAGGACTGCCTGCGTTTTCAGAATTTTAGCGCATTACTTGCCACGCCGTCCATGCCTCATCCACTGAAAAAAACATGCTTGAGGTTGTTTGGTTACGGAGGGCTGTGAAGGCAGTAGTATCTGGGCCGAATTAAATTTGTGCATTTAAGCTCATGCTTTCCCGAGTTCCGTCATTGGACAGCCTTCAAGCAGTCGCATTTTGCAACATCCAAGTGTGGAATCAACACGTCCTTGAGATTTTCCCATTGCTTGCAGGAGAATAAAGGTGGGCCTACTGCTGGCGGAGGTGGGTTTTTATTCCGCTTGGGTGACCTTTACAAAACGGTATTTTTTATTCGTCACGCCACCAAAAAGGTGCTAGGGCCAAAATTTTGCCTACAGCAGGGTCGAACCCTTGAGCGATCCAGTCTCTCGACCCGACCGCGCACGGTTACTAGCTAACTGTTGCGAACTTATTCCTGTGCTGTTAAAGTTTGCAATCCGCAAACGTGATCCCTTTGCTCATAGGTTTTCGATGACTACTAATGTAGTAATAAGTGCGGGGGAGTTAGTGACAGACTGTACGCAAACCTTGCAGAGTCGGGTAGACGCACTGGGTCATTCACGGCTTCAGTCGTCCCCGTAAGCAATTTTTCGACCTTAACACCTATTAGGTAACGCGATGAATAAAAATAACTACCTGTGAATGTCACCCAAGCGAAAAACAAATCCGCCTCTGCCATCGGTAAACTTGCTTTTAAATGTTTGGTTATGTTCTAGTGCAAGCAATGAAAAAATCTCAGAGACGTGTTGATTTCACACTTGGCGTTCACGTTCTTTTCCCCAGTGTGTCTTTGGTGGGACCTCCTGAGAACCATAAGGTGGAAAGTACTTTTTATATGAGCAGGGATGAGAGGCCTGAGGCAACTTCGCCTCACAGCACTTAAGATTTCAGGTGCTAACAGTGGTGTAGTACTAGAGGGAGATTAGTCGCCGTCGTGACAACCACTACGTGGGAACCTGGACGGGTGACCGTAATAGGGTCAGTGACAGCTGCAAAGCCTGCGAAGCACTGTGCTGTTACTGCCGCCGACGATGGAAACTTGTCCATTTCCTGATGACAACATAAATGAGCAAAGTATTCAATATGAGCAAACTCGGCTAACATTCTAACACTTATAGAATATGCACGAAATGGATTCTTACTTAATGTCGTGTTCACCTGCACCTCCCCCCCGCCTCCGGTCTTCTTCACTATGTCTTGACACCGAGGAGAGAGTGCGGTAGATGCGGCGCAAGTCACAGTCCCTGCTCCACCTTACTGTGGGGCACACGGTGGGCATCATCGGAAACGACGGTCAAACTGTCATATAATGTCGTGATGGAAACATACCGACTTATCGTGAAATCAAGAAAACCCTGCCGAAAACGCAGCAGATGCCCAAAACGAGATAATATGAGTACTGGAAGTGTTTCAGACAGGACGAGATTAGAAGATTTTGGATGATATATTAAGGCGTTGCATAGAACGGAGGCGCCTGATGACCCTCTGCTTTTACCGAATAGAAAAAGTAAAAAATACAAGGAAAGATAACACCCAAGAAGGGCCAAAAGGTTAGGAAAATTTTTGCGGAATGTAGGGGTGACTTCAGCAGTAATAAGGGCTTCTATGCCTTCACTATTGGTATGCAAATAAGCACCCAAAGAAAGGAGAAAAGTGTCTACTTTCAAGCGGAAATACTGATACCTTCATTAACTGCTATTCTGCAGCACGCGGAGATGGCCCCGGCCTGCAAACTGTCGATTTAAGCTTGAAGAAATGAAAATTAAAATTCGCTCGGATATGTCAAACAATACGTTGGTCCGACGGGTGACGGATTGTGAGGGAGGGCATGGTTTCCGCAGTGCAGTGAACAACTATCAAAAATGTTTGTGTAAGGGCAAGAAACAGGGAATGAGGAGTTCCCAATGTGAAATTGGCCTCAAACTACTCGGCGATTACATACGTGGCGGGGGACGGCACGACCTTCAGCGAAGGTCGGCTGCTATCTTATGAAAAGGCCACAGGCCATAACGACATCACGGCTTGACGGATGCTGCAGCCTTAAACTGCTGCGCCGGGGGATGGAAGCGCTCACCTTCGGATCCAGACACTGTATCGCCTTCACCAGACTGTCCAACGCAATCACTGTTCAACTAGTCCCATCCTAACCATGACTGTGGGCTGGAGGACGGTGGCTTGACTTGCAGACGGTTAATGGAGGCCAAAAGGACAACCTGTTGCCAACAAATACTGTTCATGAACCACAAAGAGCAATAAGCACGACGTTGCATGCCTACCTGACGATTCATCCCTAAATCTACGGGGACTCACTGACAGAATTAGAAGGACTTCTAGTCTGTGTAACCACAAAGCGTCACGAAGACTACTTTACTTCACTCGATAAAGTACTCATACGTTACTCGGACCCAGCGCGATTTATTCCCTACGCAAGTCCTGTTGCCAGCCTTTTTCGCGGGACCATTTCAACC
>CACRXP010000232.1:795835-809585 GCA_902702965.1 Spirometra erinaceieuropaei
GGTTTTGATCATCTTTAAATCACAGGTATCGACCTCAAGAAGATTCTTGCTAGGGAAGTGTAAGCAACAGAACCTAGGGAGACTGGAATGACAGTCATTCCTTGTCGGCTGAACAAACCAGAACGAGGCCGGGATGGGGCCAAGGTGGTTAGCAAGCAAACGTTCTACAATTGAATCCGGAAGGCCTCGCAAAGCTACAAGGAATTTGCGTTCACCAGTCTGTTGGACCCAATCAGGGCCCTCAGTTCCCCTTGGAACTTCAGTCTTGATATGATGCGGACCGTCCAAAAATGACAACAGGACAGTCCGCCTAGAGGTCAATTAGAAATTCATTTTAAAAGGATCTGCAAAGAAGGGCCAGAAGGGGCATGCTGAGAAGGTAGTAAACCATTCCTCTTAAAAGGCACTGGATTCTGGACACTGTCATCAGGTGCGCTACACCAGGTCACTTAAAGTGGACGTCAAATACGTCCCTACGACTCCGCGATTTTTGCATTTCCCCCCCCCGACTGTATTTCGCCAATTACCTAACTGAATACCCACCTAAAAATAACTGCCTATTTTCGTTTCAAAAATCCGCACGGGTAATTTGTCCCTCCCCGCATAAACTATTATTGCGGCAGGATTTTGTCCCCTGACCCCTGTCTACGGTGTTTTAATAAGACCAGTAGTTTTTACAAACGCTGTTATTTTTTACTTTTTGAGGTGAAAAGGCATATAAACGCAGACTGGAAAAGCGTCCTGGACATTTCAACACTAAGTCGGGGGGAGGCAGATAAATGGATTTGTATACAGAATGGTGCATAAAAGTTTCGCAGTCAGCTGGTGATGAAAAATACAGGAATAGTGGGAATGCGAGGTAAACTGAATGCTCACTGACAAAGTGGGGAGGGGGGGGAGAGTGCGGTCGGAAATATAATCTCATTCAACAATCTGAAAACGTTGATAGGGCACATATTTGGCTGTCTTGTCGCACGCGTAGATCCAATCGGGCTTCACGAACACCACGGCGGGGCTCACGCTGAGAGCCTGTCAAGGAGAGAATGAAAGGCAGGATAATGTACTTGCCCACATAGCGTCAACTACCATTAATGGACTTGTCTAAGGCTTACTCCTTCTCCTAGGAGAGGAGATGGTAAGTAAGTGGGGTACTAGTAAAATAGCGTGCGAGATTTACGAGAAGACGCGGTGCGCCCCCTGTTGCATGTCGAGCGACTTTCAGTACAGCATGCGAAGAAGGGTCTTCTACGAGGCATGAGACAGCGTCATATGTCCTATGCACTTTAGTTGGGACAATGATGCGGCCCCAACTGTAACCGCAGGAAACCAAGAACAGAGAACCTGGGAACGTTAACTTGCATATTCATGGCGGTTCGGTTCTCATTGTCACCATTTGAAGAGGCAGAAGTCATTCTCGGATGAAGTGCAGTGGAAAGAATGCGATAAAAGCGGATTTAAGTATTTTTCGAACACGCGGATTCGCAACGTCCGATTACATCACTGTGAGCATTAACAACTGTCAAATAAGTCCGCACTGCCACCACTGCCTCGCAGATCGGACCGCCGTCCTAAGCTAGAGCTGCAGACTTCTAACTAGACAACTACCGGCCACTGACTACTACTACTACTACTACTACTACTACTACTACTACTACCACTACTACTACTACTACTACTACTACTACCACTTCTACTACTACTACTTCTACTACAACAACAACAACTACTACTTCCACTACAACAACTACTACTACTACTACTTCCACTACAACAACAGCAACAACAACAACAACAACAACTACTACTACTACTACTACTAATACTACTACTACTAATGATTACGCCTCCCACGGGTGGTGAGTGCCTTTTTTCGATTCACCACTACTGTAAATGATGATGGCGCACAAGTAACGGCATCGTGATTGAGATAGGGGGGTCAGTGACCGAAGTAGCGAAATTGCTAAAAAGCAGAGAGTGAAGGACGACAGTTGTACACGGACTTGTGGGAATGACGGACGGCGTGGCAGAGTTTACGCAGAGACATACAACCAGAATGTGTTAAAACTCTCTCCACGGGAGGGGCTAACAAAAGTTCTATTAGCAGTGGAGTGGGGTGACGATTCCAAACGTACTTTAAAGGGCTTTAATTGCCCTCGGTGGAGATTTGCATATTTGTGAGGATACAAATTTTCTTTAAAAACCATCTCTGCGGTAGGTGCCGTTTTATTTTGGCAAAGTCGTTGTCGAAGGGGGTGACTTTGCTAACCTTTTAAGTCTTGTGTGCAGAGTCCACAGGTTTAAAGAAATCCGACTTGAGTGACATAACAGTGACAGTCTGGAGCTCAGGACTTACGGGTTGACAGCAGAGAGCTTACCCAGCACATGCAAAACAGAGGTTAGATGGACAATTAAATTACCGAAAGAGCAGGAACTATAAGTAGACAGATATTATGAAGTAAGTCACTGAACGGGTCTCGTGTGCAAAACTATCAACAGAGACAACAGGCAGCTCAAAATCACTGTCAAATGAGGGTCAGACGGCCGTAAAGACTGCATAACTGAAAATAAGACGCGGTCGGTAAAAGTATTATAAGTAGGCCTCTTTCCCTTGAAATCGATTATGCATCAAATCCAACAAACCTCCTGGCAGCTATGGAAACATCCTACAAAATTTGCCCATGCTAAGATTAATGCATACAAAAGATAAAAGCAAAAAGTCACTAGTTGTAATGGCGAACCTAACCTGTCTGCGCAACAGAGCAGGGACCTAAATATACCTCTTGGCAAGCAATTAACCAGCTACTGCTAATGAGATGGCAAGTCATGTGCCGACTTGACCGTGGAAGAGAAGTACTGCCGGCAAACAAGGGGATCCGACAGACAATTTCTCCTTTAGCTGGCGTCAACAAATAGCCTCAAGCCAACTCCAGGCGGGGATGGGCGGCGATTTGAAAGCAGGTGCGAGGCGTGCAAGGAATCTAGACGGGGAGTTCAAGACAAAACAAGCCTCCAGCGTCCCACCCTTCAACGAAGTCATTTGCACGACAGACAGCAATAATGGGGTTTAGGCGGTGTCTGCACAAGCGCCGGTCGAGAGGATTGAGACTCATACACGCAGGTTGTACCCATAGTTACAGTAGGCGAAGCTCCCGTCTCGCATCCATTTGAGGGGAACAAAAAGCCAAAGGTAAAAAAGGGACGATACACCAAGTCGGGTATCGAAAGAGTCAACAGCGGTAAAGAGAACCAGACGTAGACAACACCCAGGTACCAATCTTGTCGGGAAATCTGCCCGAATTGAAATTAATGTCATGCCACCCGCCACCAGGGTATCGTTGCTGCGCTCTCGACGGCGACAAGCGCAAAGCCTTTGGGGTTGTTGTGGCAACGACGACGGTGGCGGCGGCAAGAACGATGGATGGAACAAATCGTCAAGGTCCCACAAAAAAGTACCGCCCTTGTCTGCAAAATTCGAGGGAGGGGGGGAGTCCCGTAGACAGGTCGGAAAAAAGGACGGAAGACCGTTTGTCATGCTAAACACGCAAGTATGACACGAAGGGCAGTCTGGTCGGGCAGTTTACACACGCACACACGCATGCACAACTTGGTTGGGGACCGGTAGCCCCGAGGACCAAGAAGAAACATTCAGCCACAACCACCACCCAAAAATGGCTGCGGCTGCTGTCACTACACGAGGGTGCACGCCACCGGATCGAAACGCGCACGCCAGACTAGTACTGGTCGACCACAAAGAAGGTCCAGTGTGAGTCCGCCAAGTGTGGCGGTCCCGTCGTCCCAGGGCAAATGAGGACCGACTCGTCACCTCCGGGACCAGGTGGAGGTGAGTCAGGGAGTGGAGAAAGAGGGACAACTCGGTGCATAAACAGGAGCGCATGCTTTTGGCGGGAGGCAAAGCAGTCCAAAATGAGACAACAGAGCTATAAGGGATGGCAGTTTTTTATTTTCGCGTTCCAATTGTACATTTTTTTGAAATAAAATTTCGGTAGGGATTGTTTACACGGCCTTCATTGGGCAGGACGTGGGGACAGGAACCGTTTTGAATACAGGTGACTTTGCGCTAAGTTCCAGGGAAATTGAGGTAAGGGTTAATATTAGGGTTACGGCCAAGGTTTGGGTTAATGTTAGGGCTAGGACATCGGGCTGTTTGCAGTTCCTAGGTTTCAGGGTACGGCGACCTGTATTACGTGGGGGCATTCCTATTCCAATGTCCTGTCGGGGGGAGAGGGGGATTGTGCTAGAAGCGATTCCGATCGGCGATGCATTATAGGCACGGACACCTCCTCAAATCCACGGGTAGTTCCGAAATTGTTAACATCTTAAATTTTCGAATGATTTGATTGGCCTCTTCGAACAAAGCTGCCCGCCTACAGGGTAGCAAAAGGATTAAGTAAACGGTGCCCCGGAGAAGGTGGAACTATCCTCTTAGTCTACCCATGGACAAACCGCGAACTCTACGGGTAACGGATCATCAAAGGGCCTCCAGCGAAGGCCAGCTAGGGGGAATGGGCAAACTGTCGGGTCTGGTGAATAGACAAGTGTGGGCCACAAGGCGTAGTAGTTTCAGTCATACATCAAGCGATCACAAACCGGACAAGTAGTACATGATGAATATCACTTTCCATCAAATGGAGCTTTGTAAGCCATCGCGGCCGTGCGCACAATACTGGAACCTTAAATTGATGTGGTAAAAAAAGGCGAGGGGGTACAGTCGTCTGTCATAGAATTCAGAAACTTCTTGAGGCCGCCCCAGAAAGCCAATGTACCACTACACACGCATAGATGGAAAATCACATTCACGACAACAAACAACGCTAATAACGGTGGAAAACACCGGCAGCAAGCTTCAAATACACGTAATATTAAACTTTCGACCGACTCATTTGGGGCAATTAAGGCGTACAATTATGGGGAAGGCATGCTAACGAAACAACTCCAACAGGTGACATACAAGTGGCTCTGTCTGCCTATCCAAAAAAACTGCCAACACGCTCGGTTGTGGTCATAAAACGAGCATGCCACTTGAGCCGGAGTTATCGGTAAAACTACGATAAACGGAGAAGATAGCAGAGAAAAGCATGCAATAAGGAGGCAAGAAAACTAAAAACAGTCTACGAATTATACGGAACATTTAAAGGACGCCACACAGATCGCATTTAACGACCTGACCACCCACGACAGCTCCGAGCAACATCCATCGCGTGCCCCACGGATTGGGCGCCGCAGCGATAACTTGCGAGTGGATTAGTTTACAGTGAGGCAGAGTTGCACAGCTTCTACCGCACTCTCTCCCCCCTCACCCAGCCAGCCCTGATGGCAAGACAGTCTCAAGACGATCGGAGGTGGACGCGGATGCAGTAGTTGATAAAGCCCCACAACTCGTCTACGCGTGATACATACGCCCTGGTTCCCAGAGCATGAACCTGGCTTTCATGAGGGCAGCTCGGATCTCACGTGGGTTAGAGCGACAAAATGGTCACATTACGAAGGAGCCATTGTAGCCTGACTCACCGTCTTCAGCAGGGGACCAAGTTATCCCGGCAGTTGGCGGCCTCCAAAGCCAGAACTCATAGGCCGTCCGGATAAACCCCTAGCGCGTCAGATGTATTATGTGTTAATTTATAGCGTGGGGATGGATTCCCCAGGGTAGGCCGCACTGTTTCTGCCCTCAACCACACACCGAACCTGTTACTCAGCCTACTGATGAGATTGGGCGCAGTAGCTGACACGGCGTGTAGGCCCACGATTACAGCGTGCCAGCACACGCATCGGCATCGCGCGGACTCAGCGCGGCCCGATGAACGCGTGCCTTGAGCCAGTCTGAACCCCCCCTAGGTTCGACGCATCTGCTGCGTGGGCCACACACATGCACACACAAACACACGCGCGTAGAATTGAAACATTCGCACACGGACCGATCTATTTGGCTTTCCAGGGCAAACAAGCCTCGATTGTAGTACGAGAGATTGGCAAAAAACGAAAATATGCAAGGCTGCAGAGCATTCAAGCAATAACGGAGGTCAGCAGCAGCAAGGAGAGACGGATACAGTGCATGATTGCTTTTCCGGTAGGAAGCGTCAATTCTGGACAAGCAAGGCATGGGCTAGAAAGAGTTGATGTCTCAGTCTCCTGTCTTTTCCAGTCTACTTTTCTCATGGTAGAAAGTAGCTTCCTGTTCTGGAGCATATAAAGGGACCTATAACTGAAAGTATGCATGGACTGCAGGCGAGCATTCTCAAGCATTGTCAGAACGGACCGATGACCCCGAAATCGAAGAAAGAACACCTGCGTCAGTAGATTTAGGGCCCATAGAAAAAAGTCAGTATGAACTCTTGCATTTCGAGGACTGGTAGCAGGTAAGAGGGGCAAATGTGGGGAGATCATGATTTCGTTTATTCCACGAAGGACGGTCGGTGTGCCGCTGCTTCTAAGATGGTCACAGTTGAATCACATAAAGTAAGTCTAAATGGAGTCAGTCATGCTGAAGGTGAGAATTTCAGGGGAGTCCTATTAGGTAGAGTTTGATGGCTGGCAAAAGCCCATGCTTTTAAGCAGGAACTGTAAATGCCAGAAATAAGGTGGTCCAAATGAAAACAGTCCCTCCTTTGAACCACCTTTTCCTGGGAAAGGGAGGTCGCGCAAAATAGACGTGAAAAGGTTGGATTCTCAGCCTGACAACCAGAGCGAGTGCCCTGGACGAATAATCCCATGGGCTTAGGTCGACCTTCGTCACTGATGGAACGGTGCAGACACAAATTGAACACTAGCCAGCAGTGCACACACGAGTACGTATACTTACAGACTTTTCGTGCCGTGGGATTGGAGGGGCGGGGGCGCGACTTAGGGCGGCAAGTTGCACCAGAGATCAGACGCTGTGTGCTGCTCCTCCGTCCTCACGCTTTCTATCGTCTTATGTCTCTGTTCCGGAAAATAAAACGCATAGCCTCCCTCGCCAGGCCAATCAGATACCGAGACTACGTTCGACAGGAGGACACGGAAGTTAGTTGTGTGCCCGCTGGAGGACAGGGGAGTACAATAAGTAACTGGCGGCAGACCTCCGGTAAGGGCCAACGTTTAGAGGAAAGGCTAGCAAAACGATCATTAGAACGTAGGGACACCAACACTCAGTACTTAACAAAGGAGGTAGAAAATACAACACCTATGGTCTCAGTGAGAATTTGTTGGAGTTCCAGATGGCTCTGGACCATTCCCTGCGAGCTCGTTCCCGGCCTAAAGACTGGCCCAAATTCCGAGGAACCACTGAGCTTTGATTTTTAGCACAGGCGATTAATAATGCTGCAAATTTTTGATGTATAGACATCGCAGGTCTGTTGCTTGCGTTGACCATTCCGTAGAAACAATTACAGAGGTAAATCACTTCTCCTTGTTTGTTTTCGAGGGACCGGGCCACCCGTTGAGATATTAGCCGTTGGCTCCACCGTTCCGATGGGAACAAAGGGCACTCCATTGACTTCTCACGATACGAAGCTGACAAAATGACTAAGTTGAGGGCGAGACACAGTTACTCAGGGATGCGTGGGTGACAGGTTCCATCTATCAATCCAGAGGGGTATTACATTGTGGTAGCGGTAAGTAGTTCGATTGGAGTCAGAACCATGCAGCGGAAGAAACCGCAATGCGAATGACTGACCCTGAATTGTGGCCGGAAAAAACTGCCTCTGTTCGGATGGGGCTCCAAAGTCAGGGACCAAAAATAGAAAAATGTGCAGGGCACAGTTATAAGTACTCCGCGCATTACAGGTGACCTTGCGCTAAACTTCAGGGGGGGGGGCGTTGGGTTAGCGTCAGGGTCAACATTAGGACAGGGAAATTGGTACTCCTCCCGGTGTTTGACACAAGACCACCTGTAATATGGGGGGGGGGGGGAAGAGGGATACTTATCCCCGTGCCCAGTCGAAAAACGCTATGACAGTAATTAGGTGATTAGCAAGTTGTAGCTAGAGTATGTTTTTACACTGGAATTAATAGTCATCAAACAGATCAGCGTCTCAGAGTTAAGTAACGCCGTCCTTGGCTAGTAGGAATTACGAATATTGGAAGCGGACAGTGAGAAAAACCGAAACAGCTACCATCTTGGCCTTCCTGGTCTTTTTCAGTTCGGCTATGAGAGACAGGAAGCTGTCAACCACGAGAAAACTAACATTAAAGGCGTACATAGTAGATCCAAAAGTACTGACGTATGGAATACTGTGGGGATTATCAAAGGATCTATCAAGTATGCACCAGGAATGCAATTAACTGGTTTGGGTGTATATATATCCTTCAGGTAGGCCAAACTAGAAAGGATAACTAGGAGGAAAGCGACAGGATAAAAACTCAAGCGGCAGGACAGACAAAAACTATGAGCATGACTGCCCACCTACCCGCCTTCTATCTCCGATCAAGTAACGAGTGACGGAAGCCCACATACGTCACTCAGCAATGGCCCTGCTTACGCAATTAATGCTGGCATTTGCGCAGAAAGTGAGCAAACAGAGCGAACAAAAGAATAGGCTATAAGAGAGCCTAAAATTGCGCGGACGGCGAATACCTGTATTGGCGAGCAGCTGGAGATAAAGGTTAACGCAAGGTACCGACGGGCAATATGACAAGCCTCCCGTATAGCCGTGCCATTTTCGAAAGAGATAAACACTACTAGCCAGGGCAGTGCAGGAGTTAACAGACGAACAGATGAGAAGATGAAGAGCGGCAAGTCATGAGAGAAAGAAAAGATAGTTTCTCTCTACGTGCAGCACCTAGTGGAATTCGTGACTGAAGGTCAGAAAATGATAGAATCGTCCAGGTTAAGTTTTAGCCGGGGAGCGAATGTAGGTAGTTCGGTTAGAGGCATGACTAGGCGACAGAAGGAACCGCAATGCGAATGCAGAACACACTGGCAGAGGCGCAGATTCCTGGTACAAACAAAGCGACTGTTACGCAGTATGAAATTGCAGTGACCTGAGAAAAAGAGACAGGCGTAGAATGCCTATTTCGGGAAGGACTGCCGATATCGGTGACTAAGGCCGTATTTAATTGAAGAGGATGAACACCAAAGAGCAGATCAGTCGTTTCGGTGCGGAGCAAATCTCAGGCACTGAACCATGGATAAACGTTCGCCTAATAAACTTAGGGATATTTTTACTGTTGATGTTGGACAAATCATGCTCAGCCTACAAGGAGTGGCGTAGAAGTCCAGCATTGAATGGCGCTGTACTAGGTTTCCTCTGTTGGTGATTCCGGCACAGTTAGCCGAGGAAGCCAAACAAAGGAAAACGATCGCCCAAAATATGGGGCTACCTCCACGTTTTGATCTACAACCCGTTCGGATTCTACCAAAGTCATTATACTAGGGCACCAAAGTCCAAAGGGACGGGGTATGATCACCAGCCTCTCCAGTGATGAAAACGGTCTAGGTGATTAGGAAAAACGGTAAGGATCGGGTGAAGGCCCCAAGCATCTGTGGCATGCAAAGAATACCTACTATACTTATTTAAGTGGGTTTTAGTTCGACACGATTATTTCGGTTTGGTGTTTCATCGTACCAGGTTGGGTCGTTTGTTGTAGACGATATGGTGCATTATCTACAAACAGCTCAGCTCAGAGAGTTGAGAAGCGATCGTTGTAGATACCTAATTTTTAATTTTTTGATTGTCCTGCTTAATTTCGATGGCTATATGTCAATGCATTAACACCTTTCCGCCCGAAAAACGAATTTATCAATTATCTATACTTATTTTGCCACTCCTCTATGCATACATAGGCCCCGCCTGTAAAACCCCTATTACAACCTTTCCCGTAAGACGGGTACCTTTGGCTGATCGTGTATGTTTGGGGTCCTTCACCCGATCATTGCTGAAAAAACTTGTTGGGTCTAATGATGGAGGAGGCGAATGAGATGAAAAAGCAATGAAAGGGGAAAAGAATGGGCATTCACAGGGACAGAAGAGTGCCCGGCGCGCAGTCTAGACTGTGCAGTTTGTCAGTGCACATCGTCGTGGTGACTGTCGTTGCAGTCAGTTAGTCATCGATTTTCGGATGAATCACTCCATCCCGGTCTGTTTGCGGTTTGCGCTTCCGGTGCCTTAATTTTCAGAAGCTAATAATGAATCCACAGGCAACACTGGAGCTGGCAATCGACATAACAGGCAGGGTAATACGCACATCCGCGGACTTCACGACCCCCAGCCTGTTCGCAGATGTCGCCAGTGTGAAACAGCGAGGTCAGCTATGTGAGAAGGGTCGGGCACCTGATAAACATTTACGCGGGGATAACCACAAAGAATTATTTTATGTAGGCAGTGCCAACGCTACTATCTTCCGACAGGCACGTTTACTAGCCGCTGTTCCTGGTCACTTGGCCAAGTAGCGTTTGTGAGAAACCATCGCAGCGGACAGAGTGATTGTTTTACTAAACCCCCGCACAACGCTCTCGGCGATTTTGCGATGACAAACTTTAAAGAGCGACACGCTAACATCAAAGTCTATTTCCTGTCAATGATGGTTTATTTCTTCGACACCCCGGGGGTTGATCGCGTTGAATTTGCTCCTCAAGGCACCTTAGGGAATCGACACTACTATCTACAAGGGCTGAAGCGATTGCGTGAGGCATTGAGAAAGAAAAGACTTGAATTGTGTCGATCGGAGGACTGGCTGCTCCATCACGGCAACGCGCCTGCCCATGCGGCGTTCAAAATCAACCAGTTTTTTGGTGGAAACAGCATCGACAACGGCTTCTCACTCCCCTTTCTAGCCCGACCTAGTCCCTTGCGACTTTTATTCCCAAGAATGGAGAAAAACCTAGAGAGGGAGCGTTTTCAAAAAGTAGAAGAGGTTAAGAAAAAACCGCTGGACGCACTTAACATCATCAGTCCAGAATAATGTAAAAAATTTCCTCAACAGTGGAAAACCTGTTGGGGTAGGTGCATATCATCTACTGGACAGTATTTTGAGGGGAATTAATACTTCTAAGACGTTATTCTAAATAAAAAAATTCAAATAACTAATTATTGTTTTTTGGGTATCCCCCCGTATTTCGCCGTCACAGCACTTGTAGTCCATTCCGTTTCATCGGTGTTAACCGAATGTATTGAAAAAGCACATGAGGCAGACAATGGCTGGTCGAGAAAGCGCCACACGACGGGGTGAGATGCTTGCTGCAGCGGGAGAGGACTGCACGGATGTGGCAGCGTTGAGACGTGCGACAGAGGAACTCAGTCAAGGACGCTGGGACAGCCATCGAGGCATGCAAAAAACTACCTACCAAATTGCCCTGCTAGACCGGAATGAGTCAGGCGTCAAGGTGGCCCTGCCGGCGGCAAACGGTCGAGCCCCGGAAGGACTCGAAGCGGCAGACGCTGACTCTGCGCTTTTGCACCCCCAGCCCCATAAAGCGCCCCCTCCCCCCCCCACCACCACCCTCTGCGCATGCGTCAACGCAGGAAGGAGGAGGAATGGGGGATGGGACGATGCGGTGCTATTTGAAAACAGAATAGATTAGCACAAAACGGCAGCACCCAATTAGTAGGCCGGTGGGGGACACAGAAGTCCTCGCTGCCCGAGTGTCCGACGGGGCAGAGACGGGAGGAGGGGTTACAGAAGACCACACTAAAGTGCCAACGATGTGCCGGACGTAGGAGAGATGCATGATTAGGAGGCCGGGGCCGTAAGAAGCCTGTCAGAGTAGCAGACAAGCGCGTGTCCCAACCAGCACGAAAGAGGGCTTTGTGATTGGAGTGGGTACAAGTGACAGCCCATCCAACTAGTGCACACTGTAGGGCAGAGAGCAGGGGGCAACAGGGTGGCGAGGGAGGGAGATAGTGGTGACAGAGATGGCTCATAGCATGTCACACGAAAATCGCCTAAAAGGCCACAGTGACTCAGGTGGTCACAACGGCCAAAGTTCAGTACACAGTAACAAAGAGGACTCACGTGAGTCAGTGGGGAGGGGGGGGGGAGATTGGGGCAGAAGTCGAAAGTTTAGAGACGTATCACGACAGGGCGAAAAACACTTGTGGCAATTTCTGGAGGCTAGTTAGTCCTGCCCCCATCCAACAGTGGAAGGGCATTATGATTGAACCGGAATTTGTGCCTTTGTGGAGAATCAGGGTGTATAATCTACAAATGGCTTGAGGGACAAGGTAGAGTACGACTATAGGTGCTCCCGTGTTAAAGATAACCTAGCGCTGCATTTCACGGAGGGGGGGGGGAAGTTAGGGTTAGGACATGAGAATAGTAACCCTTCTGGAATTTAGCGTAGGGCCATCTATAGAACGAGAGGCGTACTTGTTCCCGTGTCCAAACGAGGATCACATTGTGTCGGTCGTAATCTGCAGCATCCGCAGCATACAGGAAGCGGAAACAGTCAATTCAGTTGTAAAGGTGGATTTTCGTTCCACGACACGCGGATGTGGCACCCAGGGAACTAGCTACCTGCAATCATTCTCTGATTGGCCTTATCTCCGCACCCATTGTGAAGTCAAATAAGTCTCAAAGCAAGATCAACCCCGAGCCGTTCATGCAGATCTCCGGGCTCCCAGGCAAAGCCGCGAGTGTATAAGGCCTCCATCCAAGTGATTCCTTCGCGCGGATGGTAGGCCTGTCGGCAGGCCCAGGAGATATAAATCACCCCGAAGCAGTCGATTGACGGCGTTCCAGTTTGTGAATCTGCCTTTTCAGTCGCATCTCTAAAGAAAGACCATGTGGTCATTTAGGAACTGACTGCACCTTCACCAACTAAAGAGGGCTCAGTCACGTGATGCGACTACCAGGCCTTTTCCCTGAAACCCGCTCTGGCCAGCAAGGGTGTCAAGGCGGCCAATTAAAGACATAGGTGTGCGTCGTGAAAGCCAGCAGATCTCGAGCCCCGCAGTCTTCAGTTTGCGTAGCTGGCGTCGCAAATGGATCAGATACGCTCGACAGTCTGCGGTCGATCGACAACAGGGGAGGGTGATCATTCATGATTCCATGAACCTACAACCCAAATGTCGGTTGGATCAGTAATGATTGATTCCCTCAGAGATACGAGCAACTTATTCCAAAAGCATCTCAGCTGGACCGAAAACTGACAATACTCAGAGTCAGAGGCGCGTGCTGTTAACTTCGGATAAACGGGCTAAATGTCATCAGAAAATACCAGAATAAGGGGTCCCAGTGGGATCTGTGCTAAGGGAGACGCCTGGCTTTCAAAAAAGTTTGAAAATTGAGCGGAAAAGTAACAATCGAAGCTTTGCTGAGGATAATTCTCAGTACTGTGGTCATTTATAATGGTGGCAAAGAATGCAGGCAAACCATCTCGGCCGGAGTTCTAGGACAGCTTGAAATATCCTCGTGATATCGACATAGCTACTGTGGAAATTTCTCATTCAGGTTAAAGTCGGTTAACTCGTCTTCTTGCACAGAGTCCAGGACCCACAATCAAAAAGGAGGATTGAACGGACGCATGACAAATACACACGCATCACGATTGGTCCATAGGCATCTTCGAAGGCTCGCGAAAACGCAGCGGACAGCGTCTACTCTGATGACGATATCGTCCTTTCTCTCTCTATGTTTGCCAACGGCTTGGTGTCAAAGTAATCAAAACTGTCTTCTTTTTTGTAAAAAAAACAGTCAGCAAGTAGGATGGAGGATGCCTACTTGTTGTCAGAGATGCAGATCAAAAATGTTCTGGGAAGAACTTAAGAAAACACTACAGACAAAAGGCAAAAGTAGCGGTTGTAATTACCCTCCAGTT
>CACRXP010000232.1:811953-824368 GCA_902702965.1 Spirometra erinaceieuropaei
TCTTAAAATTACCGTTGTCTCATGCATTGGCGCACAAAATCTCTAGGGTATCCATTTTGGGAAAGGAATTTGGAGAAATAATAAGGTGTTGAAAATTTACGGAATAGTTTGTTTAATTTTCTAAAGGACTTATTACTTTCCAGTTAAACGTCTCAGGATGTCCATCTTTCAACACATGCATACGTATGTATTCATATGCCGTTTTAAGCTACGCGTATATCTTATGCGTGTCACGCGATAGATGCGTTGGACCAACACGGGGGCTACATCGGATTCTGGCAGGCGTTATTGGGAATGCGCACCCACAACAAATGCCAATATTCGGGGTATGGTAGCAGGCCCAATGGTAGGCGCACACATGCATAAAAATATTCATTCTTTTACTTAGTCGGTAGAAAATCACGTCTTCTTCCAATTTCATACTCAAAAGGAGAGTATAATTCGGTTTTAAAAAAGTTTCTAATTGTAAGATTTTTTAATATTGTTAAATGGCCGCTCATGAAACGTCATGTATCTGCATTTACGAATGTGGCTTGTAAAGTTAGCAATATTGCTCAAATCCACTGCTTAATTTTATGAACCTCATACGGTCTCCTCTTAACGCCGTAGAGAAATGCATACAATAATGTTAACTTTACAAGCCACATTCGTAAATGCAGATACACGACGTTTCATAAACGGCCATTTAACGGTATTAATAAATCTCACAATTAGAAACTTTTTTAAAACCGAATTATACTCTCCTTTTGAGTATGAAATTGGAAGAAGACGTGATTTTCTACCGAATAAGTAAAAGAATGAATATTTTTATGCATGTGTTCCATAAAATATAATTGAATTTTCAAGGGCATCGAAAATCAATGAGAAAATTGCATACTACATAAGTAGTCATTTTTTGCAGAGTATAGATCTTGTGTGCAGCCGAAAATAAGTTCTTTCGAAAGCCGACACCCTGAGGTAACTGGATCATTATAGATTTATGCTGCATCATGATTAGTTTTACAACACTACTTAATTTGTCTTTTCGAAACGAGAACGCATTTCGAAATTTTGGTTGACATTTCATGAGTTAGCACATCTACTGTATATAGGCTGGCCTTACTTTACAGTGAATTATCATGCAGCTAATTGGTTCGTGTTAAATTTACTAGCCAATGACCGGGACCCGGTGGCTTAAGTCTGTGGCTTCTCAAACCGTATCAGGATGACTTGGAAAAGGATATTCGAAGCAGCGGGTGAAGGAAGCGGGATGCAGAGGCGAGTAAAGAAAGAGGAATGAAAATGACGATTAAAAGTTATGGGGGCAAACATTACGTCATCAAAGTCGGAGCACCAGCATGCGCGCGAAACAACAAAGTTGACCGTCGGTGTCATGTAATTCTCGACGTTTCTAAAGACACGAAAAAAGGATTTTCACGAGAGAACGAACAAGGAAGGATCAGTAGGCGGGGAACATGCGACAGCAATAGTCCCAAGACTCAGGCAAGATACTGCGTCTGAGTATCGTTTATTTTAAATAAAACTGACAGCAGGACGTAAAACCGCTCTAAGACGAGAAAAGTAATTGCTGACTATATCAAAAGATGAGAAATAAGATAACTTCAGAGATCCTAAAACTTACTGAGCTACCGCATACTTCTAGCTGACTTACACATTTATCTGTTCTCTTGCAACACCACGAAAGAAATCAAGTTCATGGGTGGCATTTTGAACTATAGTACCACACAAACAGGTGGGATTTTCCGACAAAGAAGTAAATGATAAAGTCCATGTAGCGAACTCCTAAAGTATAAGGTTGAATAGGTTGGAGCTGGATCCGCCGGCGAGGCTACCTCCGCTACTGATAGTCAAAGATGTTTCCGGAGTGCGTCTGCCGCAAATAACACAATTTTGCAGAGCCACGATCGAGTCGGGTGAGGGGGGGGTTAATAAAGGACGGAACAGGAAGGCTCGATTGCTTGTCGCTCCTGGCCTGCCCTTCACACTGGATGATCGGCCACGTACACGGAAATGATGGTCTGTCAAGAACCCAATGGTCCATTAACTACAATAGTGTTCAAGCAACCGAAAAACACACTCCATATTCGCAGTTTTCATGGCGACTTCCCGCTATAAACAAATGTTGTGCAGGCACGGCGAGTCCGCACTTCAATGGATCACTTGATGGTAGAATTGATTTCAAACACCTCCGACAACTGCCCAGAGTCGGTAACCACTAATGGACGTCCGTCTAAAAAAGCGGACGACTGAGAAGTGACAAAGCCTAGAAACTAAGCAGCCTAGGCCATAGCAGAGATTACTGCCTCACCCAAAATGACGAGCGCCACAGGTCCGACTCGGTTAAGTGCAAAATCAACCAAACTGTCAAAGACAGGAAGTCCTCCGCTGTCTGCTAGAAATAACTCAAATCCGTTGAAGAAACGGTTTAACTACCGACAAGAATACAAGAACATAAACCAGAGGCGCAGCGGTTGAACACGAAGTCACAAATGACACCTTATACCACTTATAATGATCCTCAACTTGGCTTCTTCGGCATCCAGACCGTACACCCAGGAAATGAATACTCGTAAGACAGGTAAAGAAGGCATGATTGTTGGAGAGCCATTCCATCGACCGCCGTACGAGTCTCCCTGCGACGTATTCGGTCCTGCTTAACTATCCCAATCAGGGGTCCGATAATACAGGAGGTAAATTGGACTACCTAGCGTCTGCTGGAAAACCAAAATTGCTCCATGAAAAGTCAGACGCTAAAATGCATACATGAGCGCATGTTGCCTTTCCTTCTGACTGTACGGGCGTACCAAAGAGACTTCCCTCTCCTCTGTACCCCGTGAGCACTGGCATCTTTTTCGGTGCTATCGACGCCGACCATATTCCGCAAGGAAAACGACTTGCACGTGAAGTAAACTAAGGTGGCCAGGAGATTCTCGCACATAATCCTCATTTGGATGGGATTTCGGTGACAGGGCCCGGTCAAAACTAGTGGAATGTAATCTGGTTGCATTGGTCAACAGGGCATTTAACACAAGGTGCTGCCAGTCCACCTCCTCAAACACACTAAAATGGCATGTTTATTAGATACGGCGTGGGTGTGAACCGCGTCACTCCATTCATCCTGTCTGGGGTGAAGGTGACTTGCAAATGAAGCAGATCACAGCAAAAAAAGGCTTGTAAAAAGACTGCCTCAGTCTGTCAAGCCTGTTCAAGGAAAAAAATCGGTATGACTAGAAAGGAGGCTGAAGGCAGTGGCGGAATTTCGTGCCCAAAGTTCCATGAGGCTTAAAGGGCAGATACCGATTTGATAAAATCTTCAGACTTTCCAAACTGTTAAATAGTGTCCGGTTATCTCGAGTTATTATGAATTAGGGATGAAGGGTTAAATTTAGATCCTAAGGGACTACACAGACGACGGCCCGACACGAGAAGCGGATCTGGGATAACGCAAAACATTTCAACACTCAGAAAGAGAAGGTCCCCTTGTTTAATCAGCAAAATAACTTGACTGCGCCCCGTTTCGCTAGGTTCGAGTCGATTGAAGAAAGGAGGAGAGGGGGGGATGGGGTCAAGAGAAAAAGTGATTCAGGCGCACCTTTAGTCGCCAAGCTGAGTTGGGCGAGCTGGTTACCTGGCGCCAAAGCCATCCCACAAGTTGACCTGGCAAACTGTCAGGTAGGGTGTCTACCCCGAATTCATGGCGTTTCTTTGGGGTGCCTAGGAGGAATGTGTCACGAGGAAGGTGTGACAGTCACATCAAAAGCTTAATCGCACGCGGCGGATGCTCTCCTCGACCTCGCCTGGCGTCCAAGCCCTCATGTGTACGGATTCCGGAAGATGTGCCTCGAGCCACAGTTATGCCTCGGCAGTTGCTTCGACTTTTGGGCGAAACCAGGTAAGGATATTCAGTGTGGCAGTTCCGGACAAGGACATTGTCATGAGAAGTCCGGTTTGGTTATGGCAGAGGAACCAACTGTGCCGTAGAACGCGTATATGAGGGTTTTATGAGAGGCCAGTCACTGCGCCAAGGCCCATCTCCAGTCGCATTGGCCGATGCTACTCAAAGTTGCCTCACTCCGATGCAGTTCATGTGTAAGACTCCTTGGGGCAAGTGATCCATGCTCGCACCCAGTTACTGGTGGTCACAATCGTATCTGATGGAGGCGTAGCATTGACTACTGAAACTCTTTTTATGTAGGCCCTTCCAATCTGTATGGGTCTGTGCCCCACCCTCCCCCCTCCCCCTTGGCCATCATGTCGACGTGCGCATGCCGGTTTCAGCGGGAACTTAAGCAGTCATGCAGTGTAACAGGTGGAAACTACAAAATGATAATTACGGCAAAGGCGCTGGAACGACGTGAAAGGTTTTGTTCTTGGCGAAAGTGTTCCTTACCGTTGACGAAGGAGAGATGCCTGAACAGATTCTTAAAAGGCATAAAAGCAAAGTGGGAAAATGGCCCGGCAAAACTAGTTAGGGCAAACGATGAGCGTCTAAAAGATATCAGTTAGCTTCATACCCCGCGAATGCGATGATTAATCGACGCAAAATGGATTCCTCTTTCTGAGGCATGTCCTTTGGGAAAATAAAGAAGGATTTATCCGCAAAGAAATCGGGCAGGTCGGGAAGACGGGTTGAGTTGGGACTTTCCTGGCCTTCGAGGCGTCTAACGTTGGGTAAAAAAGATGAGTGGAAGTTCGGGATAAGTGAACAACGAAAGAGCAATCTAATCTTTACCAGGCAATAACAAGTGAGGCGAGAGCAAGTTCTTAGGACCAGGAGTGCTGTGTCATGAAAGGACTGAAAGCAGCCAGTCAAATGCAAAGTCCTAGAAGGTCATGCGGGCAACCGTCGTGTCATTTAGGGGTCCAAGAAGGCAGTATGTAACTCCTGGATAGCATGCACTCACCGTTTTCATTTCTAAGAATCTCACTAAATGATAGGATAAATCCAGATGTTCGACTAAAGAGCTGACTATCTTTCAGCAACATAGCCACTTTAGGCAACAAAAGATCATGGTAAGGGCAGTTCAGGCGGTTCACAGTCACCTCCCCTTGTGTCAGGGTAGCTACGGATTTCAGCACCATGTCCGGAACGATGCCTAAAATACAAATGCAGATTCAAGCTTCATGAATTTCCGCATTCGAAAGGCCTTCTTTTCTTGTGTCCGGGAGATGAACTAGAGTGCAGAAAACTCGAAGATCAGCAAACTGAAGGGGTAATGCCATCATTTAACACATACCGGATGTGCCTCAATAAGCTGACTACCCACTGGTCGAGGAAAATGACCATGTACGTAGGTTTTCAAAGCCTCGATATATTTTTAAGACCATTTTATAAGGCAAGAGGAACCAGACAACTCGGAACGAGAAAATAACGAGTCTTCTCGACCAGATGTTTAAGTGGTCCTGAAAACGACGCGGATGAAGCTGGAGAACGGTGAATGACTTCAAAAGATGAGAATGTAAATAAGACCTCGAGAGCTGGTGCTGTCTAAAAAGACTGTTTCACTGTTAAACTAAGACCGCATTAATAACCATAGGCTGCCACACAAACGTCACCGTATCCAACTTCTATCCAAATTTATTAAAAAACACCCCAGATAAGGAGACAACTTATGTGTTTCAAAAGATACATAAACAGGAGTCCGAGATCGGCAAAAGAGCATATGGAGGCCGGGCGCGAGGATAAAACAGAATGCTCGAATTCCATCCGGCAGCCAGGAGAGAGCGGTCAACATCGCCGCCACGCGACCTTAAATAGCTCCAATCGTAACTGGCAGGTGAGCGAACCTGCGACTAAACCGCTTGAGTATCCACCTCGAAGGGTTGCTGAACCCAGACGCGAACCTCGGGTCATCCTTGTTGAAGGTGAAATATGACTGGCTGAGGACGGGACGGATATGCCGCGAACGGCTATTCCAACCCTCCGTCCATTCTTTGTCGGAAACAATTTTAGATTGCCTAAGTGTAGTGATGAACATAGACGACAGCGTACCATTATAATAAATTCAACGAATAGCACGCGTGCGAACAAAGGGGTCGAAAAGGCAGTCAAAAGCCACACTCGCCTACCAGATGAAAAAAACAAAGCAAGCTAATTATCTGGGTAATCTATGGCCGCCTCGGTAGCCTTCTTTTGATACTAGCCCAAACCGACCCGGAAAGAATTGCGAGACAGAGAAAAAATGAGATGGCTGGAAGCACTACTGAATCCCTTACTGGCAGTCCGATTAGACAGGAGTCATTAGTGATCACACCAAGTCGGGAAATGCATCTATCGTTCGCCCCTCCCTGCCGCTACCACAATGGCTCGGCACTTTCATGTTCCGATAGGCATGGCGCATGAGGCTGTGTGGGTTGGCACGCACGTGGCGACACGGGGAGAACAAAGGGAAACAAACTGCACGGGGCGGCACCATGATTATGTCTTTAGGCCTATATGTACACACACACGCGCGCACATAAGGCCACAATGTGCGCCTGTGCGGCATACGTGCCCGATCTCTAATTAATGAGCACAGTCGACTCGAGCGTACTTGTCTGCGTGGGAAAAAAGGCCGCAACGCCTTACCGGTGAATCTCGCCGTCGGTGTCTTCGTCCTCATCACTCTGCTTCAGTTGGGCGCGTGTGGGTCCACCATTTGCAGGGGGAGTTGATCCAAGCCCTCCGATGGTGAAAGGTAGAGGATTCAGGAATGAAATACAGTTTAAAGCAATATGGCTTAAAACTGGGACAGAAAAAAGTAGGCAACCCACGCACACAGAGACGAAAATTTGACTCGTTAAATCAGGCCCCAATCGTTGGCGCATCCGCCACCGCCTGCCAAGACTGCATGCGGAACGTGAAGAGATCCTTGAGGGGGAAGTGCACTCAAGAACCCAGTTAGTGCTACCTGACCACCAACCGGATAACCACGACTGGCAACAGAGAACAGGTTGCCTTGATGACGACACCCGTAAGAAACGTGGAATTGGAGAACAGGCCGTTGATTGCGCACCTGTGTGGCCTTTATGGCACACCCATCACAGTGTGGGATCCGAGCCAGGCGTTGGCGGCACGCCCAGGTGCGGCTTCGGCCGTGCCAGCCTCCAAATCACTCTTGTGTTGGTTGAAATCCTGGTTATTTGTTGTGTGGACCAGGGGGTGTGGTGGACCGCCAAGGTGAGGATCCGTCCGAGCCATCCACCTGCGGCCTCTCTCGTCTCCGGTCTTCTTGACTCTGTCTTGACACCGGGCTCGGGCGAGGGAGGAGGAGAGAGTGTAGGTAGATGCTACGCAAGTCTACCGGCATTATAAACCCCTGCGTAAGGTCCCATTGCTACAACTGTGGGGCACACGGTGGACATCATCGAAACCGATGGTCGAACTGTCAGTGGAGTGCCCCTGTCCCTCCCACCTTTGCTACACGCTGGACCCAGAGATGACTTCAAATTCGCATAACGAGTCGGAAAAAATGGCAAGGATTAATTATTTTGGTTGATGGTCTAGGCCACTTCAGTTGATGTGACCCACCACGACCATCGCCATCCCAATAAGTCCAAGCGACTGCTGGAAATTCGCTGGAGGGTGAAATGCACGTTGACCCTATCTGTGCTACAGCCATAACCAAGGGCACGTACTCTGGCATACAACTATTTCAGAGGTACATCCTTTGGGGTGTTCAAATGATTTGCAAACTACATTCGTAGTGCATTTAGTAGGACGCCCGCCCGTCCAATCCGTGAACTATCTTCGTACAAAGTGCCTTTTCATGCGTTGACACAAGCATGCAGCTGCTCTATTTAAGAATACCACGTTTTCCCACGTAGAGGATCTTCATTACCACCATTCCTGGCCTTGCGCATAGCCCAAGGTGGGGTGAGGTGGGGGTACACATACTGACGTCTGACTCAGTCTACGAACCTGCAGCAAACAACTAGCAGTCCGCGACGACTAGCTCAGGTCTGTGAACCCAACGACAGAGGCAGTGGAGTAAGCGTCTGATGCAGCAACTGTCCAAGTCCACTATTCTGTTACTACTATTACCACCGCCATCACTAGCACCGCCACGACCAGTACCGCAACGCCTTGTGTCTCCGAACTCTAAATGCCATCAACAAAATAGAATTCGTAGGGACAAGAATCGGCGTGGAGACTGCGTTGAGCGCTAAGACCGCAGTTGCCTAAGAGTTCAACCTTTTTGATTCGTCTAGCCAAATTCTGTTTGTGGGAGGGGGTGGTAGTCCTTTGTTGTGGTGACCCAACTCCCTTCACCGCTAGTCGGAGAAGGACGAAATTGTCACTGAAAGGAATTCTACCCAAAAAGATGACTGATTGCATACGCCAGTCTGTGGGTTTACATATCCCCGGACAAGCATGCAGAATTTAGATAAATGTTGGGAGGGAAAACTACTTTAAGAGGCAAGCACAGTCAAGACACACAAAAGCCATTTGCATACCAGCAGCCTTCTTCCGACGAACCGGTTCCCAGTCTCCAATCCCGTCATCGTCACCGCTCGCTGTTGATCTCTTTGCGGGCCGTTTGTCTAAGTGTTTTGGAAAAAAAGTACATGACTGTAGGACATGTGGACAGAGGCGATGATGACGGAGACAAATAGTTTAAAAGTAGCAACAGACGGAATAAAATAATAGACTACAGGCCACACTAGTTTTACATTATGCGAAAGAACCGATACGTGAGGTTGGGCGGGGGAAGGGAAGGAGGCTCGAGAAAGGTAAGACGCAAACAGGGGACCTGCGGATTATCAGGCGGCGCAACAAAAGAACAGCACATACACACAAATCGCCGCCACGCTTTTAACTCCCGAAAGCTCAAGGAAAAGTGTCCGAGCTGACACAACAAGAAGACAGGAACCAGAACTTCGTAGGCGGTGGTAGAAATAAGCAAGTGTGCACGAAAATGGACCTTCTTAATGAAATTAGCGGCCGAATATGCGTACTACAGGCGATCTGCTAAATTCCCGGAGGGACGCCTATTCTCCGCCTAACTTCAGCCTTAATACCAGCCCTAACCCGCCTAACCCTAACACTAACTCCAACGCCCCCCCCCCCGAATTTAACGCAAGGTCACTTGAAATACAGGGGGCGGGAGTACTTATAGGCGAGTCCTACCGAATTAGCCCTTGACATCCGACATGATGGTCTGAATAAAATCATAACTCACCTACTTTCCGGAGCGTGGCGTTAATTTGCTATGTGCTGGATATAGGTGATCGTTAGAATGGATTTTTATGACTTTTTCCCAAGCGGAAAAAGAGGGGTGGGCGGCAAGCATCAGAGACAGAGTCTGATGATGGATTCGAGTGGGAATCCGAAACGTCAGGCTAATAAAGCTCTTGTTCCCGCGATCGTGTCTCCTTCTTCGTCACAGCAGATTCATAACGCCCAGCAGGAAATCCATAATAGGAAGCACACTAGGTGAATAACGGCGATTAAAGGTCAACTGTCGACAAAAGGGTGGGATTATATCAACATTGCCAGGCCTTACTTCCTAGTGATGTGTAATTTAATAGATAGTCTGCGCAACATTGTACGCCCCGTAACACCCGAAAGACGTCTGAGCAGCTGCAAAAGCAACAGAACGCACTCCACTACTTCAGCGCGCGCCCGAGGCAGAAGAAAATATGGGCTCTCAACAAAACGGAACCTGTTCGTTGGCCTGGCTTATGGGTTCCCTGGACTGTGGGCAGTTAATGCATGAGGAGACGGCCTTAGGCCTACAAAATAAACAGGCTCTCGAAATCGATGAATAAACTGTCGCGAGTTGGACAGCAGTAATACATCCAGACACAGCCGGACACCAGTGGCAACTCAGCCAAGCACAAAACGATCTCAAGTCATGGAAGTATTAAGGTATGCTGAATATTGCTCACCGTTAAATAAGGCATTAACTGCATCGTCGACTCTTGGATTCAGAAAGTGGGGGGAGCCATTTTCTCCACGAAACCGCCCCATGTAACCATAGCTTAACCGGGCTTTAAGACGAATGGGTGCCTATGATACGGGCGGCCTTATTGGACTTTCCGAGGTCCAAATGCGGTTAGATGAACCATTTACTGACTAAAAACAACTACTGCTTACGTGGGTTTCTCTATCTATGTAGGCGGTCAGTTGCCACCCTCATGGAACACATCCCAGTGCATAAACTCACGATTGTGGGACTTCAAAATTGACTGTGCATAATGGTTTGGCCTGAAATCCAGATTGAAATGGTGCAAAATGTGGGAACATGCGTCTTAGAGAACCCACCGTGTGAGATTAGAAGCAGGTACACGAAACATGGTTAGCCAGAGCGCAAGTAACTATCAATGGTGGTTCAATCTATCATGGTTGTTCTCTCTCAAAGTCGAAGTTGCGACTTGCTAGCATGGTGCTGGGAGCGGTTAGGGAAAGCAGACTTATCCTCCGAACCGCCAGCTTGTGCTCTGGCATCCGAGGGCTGAGCGCTCTTGCTATCTGACTTGCATACTTGCAGGGACACCTGTGCTGAGTCCCTAGGCTGGCTTGCCGATCCGTCCGCCCCCTAACATAAATTGCGCTGTCGCTGACGCAAGCGCTTGATGCGTAGTGGTGTCCAGCCAAAGCAACTCATTACGCAATTGTTTCCGTCTCTGATGAGTAGCTCCTGTGCGTGCTTCGGTCATTGACTTGCCTTCTTATTTCCGTTTGGGATCAATCATCTCCGTAGTTAGGCCAGTCGTTCTGGATTTGTGGACAGAAAGGATTCACATGAGGTTTACGGTTATACCTGTCAGACCAGGCGTTGAACCATGCCCTTGTCCGAATTAGCTCCGTCCGCATCATGGGCGGCGAAACAAATGTCGTGTTCCGGATATGCAAAGACTTTGACGCGAAAAAAAGAAATTAGTATATGAGGAAATCCTACACAGAGGCTAGTAGGGGTGAAGGCAGCAGGAAGTAGGGCGACTTCATGACCACTAACAACTCCTAAACGTGAGTATGGCCTGAAATTCAGGTATTTGCGCCAATGTGCACGCATTTGGAGGTGTTGTTGCACTAAAGTACACTTTAAACACCGGTTAAAGGCAACCTTGGATGGCTGGATGCCGACCATGCGCTTTTTGAAGTCAGAATTAAAATGTTTCTTAGAGAAATTTCAGCTGATGGGGTGGAAGGTGCTGACAAGAAAATGCTAAGGGAGTTGGCAGATGGCAGAGAATTCAATAATTACAGACAACTGCAGGACTGAGGGCGCTATTCGCACACTGGAACATTACGCAAACGTCATTCTCAAAAATGACCAGGAATTGTGGTCTCCGAATACGACTTAGACGTCTTCGGTTCAGCCGCCCTACGAGTCCTTTGCGATTTCATCCGTCCGGAAGGAATGCTTTCGAGTGCGACATGATTTACAAAACGGGTAGGATTGCTCGAAATCCACATCACTGATGATGCCTAATCTTTCGGTTTTGGGTCTAAATTAGGTCCCCGATGCATTTCTAGAAGCCGAAAGATTGTGAACTGAACCTCAATCTATCGGAGTACAGAATCAGGCTTTTGTATCGAAAAAGGATGACGACACAGCTGGAGATGACTCACTAAGTTGGGGGAGAAAAACATAAAAAATGTCCTACAGGGGAAGAATTAAAGAGCCAATGGTTGTGATTTCCGCTAGGACGAGGTATTTTACAACGAATCGCGAAAATGCAGGTCGCTAAAACAAATACCATCAACACACTAGGCTAATTTTTTCAAGCTGCATCCTCAGACACAAGTGAGGAAGTGAATGGCAAGCGTCTGCCACGAATGAAATCGCTAATTTCGATTCGTATTGATGACAGCGACCCCTCGGATGGGGACAGTTGGGGCTCTTGTGCGTCTTGCTAAGGAGCCCTGTAGGTAGGACACAGGAATAGTAACTCCACCTCCCCCCTCCCCCCCCCTTCGGGATACAGACGGCCTTGCGCTTAATTCCAGAGAGGTTAGGGTTAGGATCAGGATACAGGAATAGGCACCCTTCCTGCAATTTAACGAGAGGCCACGCATGTTCGAGGGGGTTCCTATTTCCAATGTTTGCAATTTGCGATGTTAAAGGCGATGTCGTCCACGTTCTTTGGGAATATTCCGTAAAATCCGCATTATTTTCGACCTAAATCACTTATACTTTGTGTTTCATTAAAGAGAAGGGCAACATGAGTTGCTACGACCCACTACCACTGCGCGTCACTCAGGATGATGGTTGCTAATGGTAGCGGTGAAGACTTGAGTTGACGGAAATTAAATTAATAGCCTGGTTATATGCGTAGAGAACCAGTGTGCATTCCAGCGTCCACTGCATACGGTCAGGTATTTGTCGTGGACCAGGGGGTGTGACAGCGCGTGTAGGTGCGGTTACGGCCGTGCCAGCCACCTGTGCTCTCTGTCGCCTCCGGTCTTCTTGACTATGTCTTGACACCG
>CACRXP010000232.1:824652-844992 GCA_902702965.1 Spirometra erinaceieuropaei
GCATGCAGCTGCTCTATTTAAGAACACCACGTTTTCCCTCGTAAAGGATCTTCATTACCACCATTCCTGAGGGTGGGGTGGGGGTACACATACTGACGTCTGACTCAGTCTACGGACCGGCAGCAAACAACTAGCAGTCCGCGACGACTAGCTCAGGTCTGTGAACCCAACGACAGAGGCAGTGGAGTAAGCGTCTGAGGCAGCAACTGCCCACGTCCACTATTCTGTTACTACTATTACCACGGCCATCACTAGCACCGCCACGACCAGAACCACAACGCCTTGAGCCTCCGAACTCTAAATGCCATCAACAAAATAGAATTCGTAGGGACAAGAATCGGCGTGGAGACTGTGCTGAGCGCGAAGACCGCAGTTGCCTAAGAGTTCAACCTTTTTGATTCGTCTAGCCAAATTCTGTTTGTGGGAGGGGGTGGTAGTCCTTTGTTGTGGTGGCCCAACTCCCTTCACCGCTAGTCGGAGAAGGACAAAATTGTCGCTGAAAGGAGTTCTACCCAAAAAGATGACTGATTGTATACGCCAGTCCGTGGGTTTACATCTCTCCGGACAAGCATGCAGAATTTAAATAAATGCTGGGAGGGAAAACTACTTTAAGAGGCAAGCACAGTCAAGACACACAAAAGCCATTTGCATACCGGCAGCCTTCTTCCGACGAACCGGTTCCCAGTCTCCACTCACGTCATCGTCACTTCTCGCAGTGGATCTCTTTGCAGGCCGTTTGTCTAAGTATTTTGGAAAAAAAGCAAATAACTGTAGGACATGTGGCCAGAGGCGATGACGACGGAGACAAATAGTATAAAAGTAGCAACAGACGGAATAAAAAAAGACTACAGGCCACACTAGTTTTAAAGTATGCGAAAGAACCGATACGTGAGGTTGGGAGGGGGAAGGAGGCTCGAGAAAGGTAAGACGCAAACATGGGACCTGCGGATTATCAGGCGGCGCAACAAAAGAACAGCACATATACATACGGATCGCCACCACACTTTTAACTCCCGAAATCTCAAGGAAAAGTGTCCGACCTGACACAACAAGAAGACAGGAATCAGAACTTCGTAGACGGTGGTCGAAATAAGCAAGTGTGCACGAAAATGGACCTTCTCAAAGAAATTAGCGGTCGAATATGCGAATAAGTACCCCCCCCCCCTCTCCGTACTGCAGGCGATCTGCTAAATTCCCGGAGGGGCGCCTATTCTCCGTCTAACTTCAGCCTCAATACCAAACCCAACCCACCTAACACTAACTCCAAATCCCCAGAATGTATAGCAAGGCCACTTGAAATACGCAGGGTAGGGGTACTTATAGGCGAGCCCTACCGAATTAACCCTTGACATCGGGCATGCTGGTCTGGAGAAAATCATAATTCACCTACTTTCCGTAGCATGGTGTTAATTTGCCATGTGTCACGGCCGGACACCAGTGGCAACTCGGCTACACACAAAACAATCTCAAGTCATGGATGTTTTAAGGTATGCTGAATATTGCTCACCGTTAAATAAGGCATTGCCTGCATCGTCAACTCTCGGATTCAGTAAGTGAGGGGAACCATTTTCTCCACGAAACCGCTCCATGTAACCATAGCTTAACCGGGATTTTAGACTACTGGATAGCTATGATACGGGCGGCCTTATTGGACTTTCTGAGGTCCAACTGCGATTAGATGAACCAGTTGCTGACCAAAAACAACTACTACTTACACGGGTTTCCCTATCTATGTAGGCGGTCAGTTGCCATCCTCGTTGAACGCATCCCAGTGCATAAACTGACGGTTGTGGGACTTCAAAATTGACTGTGCATGATGGTTTGGCCTGAAATCCGGATTGAAATGGTGCAAAATGTGGGAACATGCGTCTTAGAGAACCCCCCGTGTGAGATTACAGGCAGATACATGAAACACGGTTAGCCAAAGCGCAAGTAACCATCAATGGTGGCTGTATTGATCATGGTTATTTTCTCGCAAAGTCGAAGTCGCGACTTGTTAGTATGATGTTGGGAGCGGTTAGGGAAAGCAGACTTCTCCTCCGCACCGCCAGCTTGTGCTCTGGCATCCGAGGGCTGAGCGCTCTTGCTAGCTGATTCGCATACTTACAGGGACAACTGCGTTGATTCGCCAAACTGGCTTGCTGATCCGTTTGCCGCCTACCGTAAATTGCGCTGTCGCTAACAAAAATTTCCGGCCAAAGCACGCGATTGATGCGTAATGGTGCCCTGCCAAAGCAGCTCATTACGCAATTGTTTCCACACCGTCTCCGATGAGGAGCTCCTGTGCGTGTTTCGGTCATTAACTTCCCTTCTCACTTCCGTTTGGGACCAATCATCTCCGTCGTAAGGTCAGTCATTCTGGATTTGTGGATAGACAGGATTCACATGAGATTTACGATTTTAGCTGTCAGGTCAGGCGTTGAACCTTGCCCTTGTCCGAATTAGCGCCGTCCGCATCATGGGCGACGAAACAAATGTCTTGTACAGGACATGCAAAGAATTTTACGCAAAAAATAAGTATATGAGGAAATCCTACACAGAGGCTAGCGCAGGTGTAGGTAGCAGGAGGAAGTAGGGCGGTTTCATTACCACTAACAACTCCTAAACGTAAGCATGGCGTGAAATTCATGCTATTGCGCCAACGCGCACGCATTTGGAGGTGTTGTTGCGAGGGAAGGGGGAAAGAATTCACTAAAGTATACTTTAAATACCGACTGAAGGCAACCTTTGACGGCAGGGTGCCGACCACGCGTTTTTTGAAGCCGGAATTCAAATGTTGCTTAGAGAAATTTCAGCTGATGGAGTGGAAGGTGCTGACAAGAAAATGCTAAGGGAGTTGGCAGATGGCAGACGATTCGAGAATTACAGACAGCTGCAAGACTGAAGGCGTTATTCGCACACTGGAACGTTGCGCAAACGTCATTCACAAAAATGGCCAGGAACTGTGGTCTGCGAATACCACTTAACCATCTTCAGTTCAACTGCCCTAGGAGCTATTTGCGATTTCATCCGTCCGGACGGAATGCTTTCGAGTGCGACAGGATTTACAAAACGAGTAGGATTGCTCGAAGTCCACATCACTGATGGTGCCCAATCTTTCGGTGTTTGGTCTAAATTAGGCCCCGGGTGCATTTCTAGATTGTGAACTGAACCCTAATCCATCGGAGTACAGAATCAAGCTTTTGGATCGAAAAAGGCTGACGACACAGCTGGAGATGACTTCTAAGTAGGGGGAGAAAAACATAAAAATGTCCTACAGGGGTAGAATTAAAGAGCCAATGGTTGAGATTTCCGCTAGGACGAGGTATTTTACAACGAATCGCGAAAATGCAGGTAGCTAAAACAAATACCATCAACACACTAGGCTAATTTTTTCAAGCTGCATCCTGAGACAGAAGTGAGGACGTGAATGGCCAGCGTCTGCCACGAACGAAATCGCTAATTTCGATTCGTATTGATGACAGCGACACCTCGGATGGGGACAGTTGGGGCTCTTGCGCGTCTTGCTAAGGAGCCCTGTAGGTCGGACACAGGAATAGTAACCCCACCTCCCCCCTCCCCCCCCCCCGCCCTCGGAATACAGGCGGCCTTGCGCTTAATTCCAGAGAGGTTAGGGTTAGGGTCAGGATACAGGAATAGGCACCCTTCCTGCAATTTAACGCGAGGCCACGCATGTTCGAGGGGGTTCCTATTTCCAATGTTTGCAATTTGCGATGTTAAAGGCGATGTCGTCCACGTTCTTTGGGAATATTCCGTAAAATCCTCATTATTTTCGACCTAAGTCACTTATACTTTGTGTTTCATTAATGAGAAGGGCAACATGAGTTGCTACGACCCACTGCCACTGCGCGTCACTCAGGATGATGGTAGCGGTGAAGACTTGAGTTGACGGAAATTAAATTAATAGCCTGGTTATACGCGTAGGGAACCAGTGTGCATTCCAGCGTCCACTGCATACGGTCAGGTATTTGTCGTGGACCAGGGGATGTGACAGCACGTGTAGGTGCGGTTACGGCCGTGCCAGCCACCTGTGCTCTCTGTCACCTCCGGTCTTCTTGACTATGTCTTGACACCGGACCCAGGTTGGGGAGGAGAGAGTGAAGTGGATGCTGCGCAAGTCCACTATCACTGTAAAAGAAGTCGCGCACAGGTCACCGTGCCTGGTCTCAGCTTGCTGCAGAGTACATGGTGGACATTGTCGATCACGACAGTCGTGTGAGATACCGGAAGATGCGGATGTTGGATTACAAAAAAGCAGTGCCAGTGGACAGAACGACCACTCTCGGAAGTCGTTAATGTGGGATACGGGAATTGTAAACTCAAAGTGAACTCCAGGAAGTGGATGGCCCCAAGAAACCGCCTACGAAGCAGATAGGAGTTGAATTGAGATAATACTAACTCCTTCCCGGACTACCTGCAATACAGGAATGGTAGAAATACCTGGATGCGGAGAATAAGACAGTGACAAATGGCAGTGCAAAATTTCAGGAAAAGGTAAATTCCATGCCTCAGGGGTCCCCTTGTCCAAGTTCCTCAATATGGACGCCGTAGGATACCCGCGACATACGGAGTGGGCTAATCAGATTGATGGCGGCACCAATTCGATGTAATCCGCCCAAACAGCCACCTAATTTTTCTCAAAAAAAACAACTCCAAAAGTGTCACGTTCGAATATGCCATACCGACAGTTGTCATATGTAGAGACAGCGTAGGTCCTAAGGCCATCGATATGATTGTAAGCAAGAACACGACTCCAAGCAGAGGACGATTGTCATTGGATAGAAACTGTGTCGACCCAAAAATAGTTCTCCATTGCGTGTCAAACAATAAAACTAGTGGAATACTTATAGGCTATTAATAGATGTGCACGGGAAGGGCGGAGGTGGTATCGTGCCTACCCAAAATTATTTGCCTGTTGTATATCAGGTCTAAAGTCGCTGGAATGATTGTAGGTTAGTATGGACAGCATGCTCGAATGGGTGATAACACCAGTCAACAGGAAGCCTCTGGTATGAACGGAACGCACAACGGAGGGCGCCCGTAAAGCGCGTAGGTATCCTAGTTGAAAACCGCAAATACGGCAAGCGGAATTAATTTAACCTACCGATTTAACATAAGTAGTAACCATACACGCACGAATTCCGGGATGGTCTCCACAACAGTTTACCTAACGGGACAAAGAAGACAAATTCGTTTTTTTCCAGGCCTGCGCTGCTTAAACTGAGCTGGCTTCCACTATCAGAACTCCTATTGTGACGTTCTTCAAGAGAAAACAGGCAGTGGGTCGGAGTGTCTTTGTTATTTTCGGATCCTGAAAGAAGTTTTCAGGGGGGATGACGTTCGCTAAGAGACGATGTGTGTTGCGCGATGCTACGTGGGACCGAGTGATTCACATTGTGATACCGGGATGGAAGACTTTTTGCTTGGAGGACAAACGGTAAGTCATTCATTATGCAATCCACACGCCTTGCTGTCCAAGATGATGGTACTGCTGCTCGTGTGCGGGGCACTATCCGGATAGAAGGAAAGTGGTTTGGCCGTGTTAAACGCAAGTGCAGCTGGGAAGGAATACTAAGGAATCTTTCACTTCCATTACCAAAGACGACTGACACAAGGCAGCGGTTTTAACCGGGCAAGATAGGATCTTATGGTTCTCTTCAGTGAAGTGAATGAACGTTATAGATAATATACTCTCTCTTTCAGTTACAATTTGTTCGTCAAGATATCTGGGGTTATATTGGTCACAAAAGGAAGAAAGCGATAAATAAAGCGACCAGCAGAACTCCAAAAAAGCCCCGATCACGACCTGGAATACTATCTTACATCATGTTGGAGAGGCAGTAACATACAGTACTAAAATAATTACAAATGACGCAAATGATAGACGAATTTCATGCTGGGTCGTTTAATTCTTCAATGGTACAAGGAAATTCCTTGCCCCATGTATATGCTTGAGTTAAGCAGTAAGAAACAGTGACTGCATTACTGGCAAAGACAAGAGAGACTGGGATGGCCATGGCCGGCTTATTAGCCGTCGTCAGCCAACCATACCCAACCTCGAGGCGTGCAACCGCTAGGGCTTGATCCCGTGACGTGTAGGTCAGAAGTTCTACGCCTCTAACCACTGAGCCACGGCCTCGATGTCCTGTCGGATGCGATTGGGAATATGCAATGGTAGAGGGACGCTCACCAATCGTTTTACAGAACTCACTGGTCCAGAAACAGTGATGTTTCGAGCGGGTAGAAGCGCGACAATGTTAAGATGAAGGTTACTTGCCTACAATTGTTCTACTGAAACCTTTTCAGTAACGTTTTTCATTTGAAATAAAACGTATCCACGAATGGCGCAGCTACCTGCTTAATTGGCAGGCGATGATTTCAAAGGAAGAATGTAAATGGTCTTGGACTTCAAAATACGTGGGTCTACTCAATCCCCGCTGGAAAAAAAACATGATTTCACTCTGTTGAGACAATTCTTCTGACACAAGCGCTGTTTAACAAAGAAAGACTAGCATACGTAGAACTCATGCAATATCAAAAATTCAAAAACATGTGAAGGGCGAATCGCAGCTTACGAGAATGGCTTGGGGATCCCGTAGCCTCGCGTATTTTCTTGCTTTTAGCTCTTTTGGCTACTTTTCGGCGTCTGCGAGAGCCAGTGCCTCGCTCACCATCGTCATCACCACTCTCCTCATCTGCGTCGCCCTCAGTCTCTGGGGAGGCATCCGAATCCATCGATTCAGATTCATCATCATCATCCCCGACGTCGGAATTTCCTGGCTTCCACTCATCTTCCTCATCTTCTGCAATCATTGAGCCTACAGTTGGAATAAACGGATTTTCTCTGTGGGAAACTTGAAGCAAACTGGAGGCATTCAGAGAAGACGGTTCATTTATGTAGTCAGGCAGGCCAACAGGACAAGAACTAACCTCTGTTGCCGAATATCCACGACGCGAGCAAAAGGGGTTGAGAGGGAGGCAAAAAAGGGATAAGTCATTTCATGAGAGCGTGAGGAAACAATGAGTAGGTTATGAATCCGCAAAAATTAAAGAGATATCTGACTCGTACTGTCATAAGAAGCTAGTCTCGATAGGCTATTATTCGCCATGACGCTTGCAGACCACAGGTCATGCTACTTTCCCTGTGGCATAGGTTTGCTTCACGCAACTACAGTAATACGAAACTGCATGCATGCTATGTCTTTCAATGCTGCTTACGCGCCCAATGCTTCGTCTATTTGTATAGTTTTTTGATATTTCCTTTGTAATATTTTGATGTTACTCTTCTTCCAAATTTTTGACAAAATTCGGGTGCGTGTAACAAGTAGGGAGTTCAAAGGCGCACACCTATATGTCCCTCAAATAAACTGAACTGAAGTTTGGCGGACGATGGCACGGTAGAAGACAATGTCAAGAAAATCTAACTATGCCTACGGTGCTAATGAGGCATCCGAAAGATAACGGAAGTGTCCAAACGCCTCTCAGACGGCGGTTTTATTAAACGTCCCTAACGGCGGGGGGGGGACTGTACAAATTTATTTTCTGCGTATAGGGCCGGTTTGCGTAACCTGATTGCAGCCGCCTCTGCCGTGGCAGACAGTGGTTTTTGGATAGCTTGACTGAACCTTGTGGATCACTCGGAAGGCCTCTCTGCCATCTACGTGGTGGTCTGCCAGGTGCGTGAGGATCGGGCTGTTAATGTTCTTTGTTTGGCCCCTTTATAACTATACAGGAAAATGTTCTCTCATTCTTTTGGACAAACGTCAACTCGTCCGACCAATATATTCTGCCCCAAGGGAGTAGGCGAAGGAGTAAACACACATAGGGGTGATCTGAGCTAGCAGTTTGTCCTTGTCCTCTTCACATAGAATAGCACCAGCGGAGAGCAGTACACGGGTTTCAGCCGCTGGAAAGGTGCGTAATACAGCTTGAGTTAAGTGCCTCCTTCAAAGTTTACTTGGCGCGTCCCCTTGAAACGGGACTCCTGCCGCCGCAACGGGGGGGGGGCTTTGGTGGTCTTTGACCATGTTCTTGACAATGAATAGATCAGAGTACCAATTCCGGTGGAAGAGACTTTCGACCATCTTTATGTCAATGCTTTATGTCAATGCTATCAGCCGAGCAGATCCCTATCCCCCATTGTGTCAAACAGCGGACGAGACTGCGTCTAGTTTGACAATACAAAACTCCCAAAATTGGTGTAATGCCCGGACAATGTCTACTTACGACAGAGACTACGTTAATTACTGCTGTCAGGCCTCCTATTCATGAGCAAGTCCAGAAAGAGGAGTGGTCCGGACTGTTCTTCTTCCAGAGTAAATAAGACTGACGGACACACCTGATTAGTAGAACCCAGTAGAGCTGAAAGGTCGCCTTGTTCGAGCTCAATTGCAAATATATCATCCACGTGGCGTCCATAGCGTCACAAACCGTTGAGCTTGCAGCGAAGCTAGAAAGTTTCTAGATCGCCCATGAATATATTTGCCAGAAGTGGACCAAGTGGCGAGCTTATAGCTTATTCGCTCAACTGTCCATATAGATTTTTGTCAATTAGGACCTGCACAGTTAAGGTACATCTAAATAACAATTCTTTGATGGCGTTCACCGGCATTCCTATATCCCGCTGATTAGCGGCAGTGAGTCCACAGAGGTATTTGACGGTTTCTGTGATCGGTACTTTCGTCGAAGAAGACGAGACAGTTTGTTTAAGTCGAGGCCTTCCACGCCGTTAATGAATTCAAAAGCATCTTGATGGTTATATAGCGCTAGCTGACATAATTTTCTCCGCTAGTCATTTGGCCACCACATTGAACGGCAAGTTCCTTATATATAGGATTGGACGAACCGGTGTGCCAACTTTGTGGATCTCCGGCAAGACGTATAACGAAGGCACATGTGTGCCGAGGGGTCAGAGACGGTCTAGGTCGTCTTAGCTTATGAAAGCATCTACTTAAAGCATTTTCAAGGAGACATGATCGCTGAAACAAGAGCTTAATTAGCCCAACTATCGTGCCTCCTTCTTCGCGACTTCTTCCTGGAACTCGCCTCTTCGCTTCTATTAGCCTTTTCAAACAGTCAGTCGGTTGTGCCTCAACCTCATATGTACGATCCTTCTTCTTTTCTGCCTTCTGAATAATCCCTAGTACGGCATGAATTGTCCAAAGACCTCGCGGGGAATCTAGTAGGCTGAGCATTCCATAGAAAAATGCGGCTCGACAAAGTATCATTTCTTTAATTAAGAGGTGACTGACAAGCGTCAGGTTTATTTTAGTCATCACAGTCACAAACTTTGGCTTAAATGAAAACGACATGATGGCGAGTTTAGGTGCCGCACAGTGCGGACTCAGGGCAAGAAGATTGGTGAATGAGATTTAAAAAACCCAGCTCACACTTATTGCCTGGGCAGGGGTTTGCACCAACACCCCAATTTCATCATTATCCAGGTCTGATCGCCTGCCGCAGCATTCGGATTTGGTAGGACTTTCCAGCAGTAATTGTGGTATAAAAGAGCGACAGCACAACCAACCAGTGCCTGGATACAAACTAACAACATACGTTTGCACTTGAAAGGTTTTCAAAGGGAGACGGGCGACAAGGCTGGTGGAATTCTCTGTTGAATTAAATGACTGGATACACTAGACGCGTGTGTAATACACAAAGGTGTCGGCGAGACACTCCAAGCTCCTGTGTCAGCGGACACTTGCGACGGCAGAAGCAGTGGCCATAAGGTTAGCCAACCCAGTTTTTTGTTCGTGGAAGGTGTTCACACAAGCCCTCCAACTACACTGGACCAAGATGAACCCAGTATTATCGTTTCCGCATCCTGCCAAGTCGCGTTACAGTGTCAGATCCACCCTCTTCCTCTCCAAGTCCCTGACAGAACAGACAAGTCTGAACACTCAACCCTCTTTCCAATACTGCTGTTCATTGGGTGTTTTAAATTTCGCTGCTTTACCCTAACTTATATTAATGTACAGGCCTGGGAATGAAAAGTCGAAAACGTACGTTCGCCGAACTTGACTTCTTTAAATCTCTTTAATAAATAAATACTACTAGACTTTTAAAGTAGGTAAGCTTTGTACAAAATAAATGTCTCACTCCGAGAAAGAGCCCTCTTCGTCGTTCTCACCCTCATCATTATCGTCTGAAACGTGGCCAACTGGGCTGGGGGCTCGTCCAACACGGTAGGGACGCCAGGAGACTTTCTTATTAGCCGTGTTGCATGCTTGGATCCATTTGTGCGAGACAATTATGCCTTTTCCACGCACTGAACGGAACTTGGGCGTGTTAGGGAACGCACAGCTGCACAAAGAGAAAACAAGAAATGGAGGCTTGGTGGCAGTATTCTTTAAGGTGGGCAACAACGTGGTTTGACTGAGAGTACCGCATTTGAGGCTGTCACAAAACTTGACAGAGTAAGCAGGACAAAGAAAAGCAAATACTCGACGGTGCGCCCTTACTTGCAAATCGATGGACAGCGTCGCCAGTTACTGTGGATTAATAAAGAAGGGCATGCAGTGAAAAATAAGTAGTCAATCTCCTACGACCTATTGCAGAAATGATCCCAGTTAAGTGGGGAGCGCAAAGTGGCAGCCCATGTTGGCCGCTTAGAGATGGCGATCGAATCAAAACAAAGACGAGACGACAGCAACCCTGGGAAGCCGGAACCTATCCGGTAGCCTACCTGCACGTCTACCAGTGCGCTCACGGATGGCAGACAGTTGGTGCAAACAGGCTCTCAGGTCTGATAGATAATTGTTTGCGGACCGTGCCTATGGAATGCCTTCTGGTCTGGCAAGCTGGTTGTCTACAAAAACGCCACAAGGTACAGCAGTATTACGACATGACGGACTTTTTCTACCATCAAAAAAACATTGAGTCGTGTGCCGATTGATTGGACAATTCCAGGTGAGCAGACTCGGTACAGGAACACAGTGGACTTTCGCTGAAGGCCGTTTCACAGCCCGCCGCGTGCGGACGCGTGAGGGAGCCAACTACCCGACTGACAGCGGCAGGCCCAGTCTTCCCAGAAAAAAAACTGATCAAGCGTGAGTTAGCTTTCCTATATCCTCCATACAAGTCTAAGCGGTATTCAATAAGTTGCGTGAAAAGTTGTCAGCCATAAAGACCAGAAAAGAGCAGGCAAGGCGAAAGACGCAGGGGTGACTCAAAAATTCCCCACGCTACCTTGGATAAAAAGGACATCTAAAACAGGCCTATGTCCCCTTGTGGAGGGTGCCGACACGAATAAAAAAAACCCTAACAAAAGGAGTAACGTTTGCCGTATCCGGTACGCGAGATGTCCCCGTGTGTACAGAACCACCACAAGTCGACGCCTAGGGAGTCCTAGCGGTGGACATACACAAGCCGATCGGCGACACGACTCTATTCCTTGTATTTCTGCACTCAAGAGTGATCAAAACTTCCCTTGGGCTGTCATTGAAGTTGGAGATGTGGTTCACACAAAACATTTTCAGGCCTAGCACAACCATTCGAATGCATAAATCATCATGCCGGTCTTGGTCAGCATTACAAAGGCCTATGAGCGGCTATCGGTCGCCCTCAGCCGTCCCTTAACTCGTGTCTCATGGCGACAAAAAGCTATCTGCTCTTCATATGAGTGCCCGGCTCCCCTTCTGTCTCTTACAGCCGCAAAATGAGCACGCTCATTTTGGCGTTCCTAACCCCTCCTCCCTGGTTCGAAAACCAAATCCTTGTCATTTCGTCTGACGACTGGTAGTCGTTTATACCTCCAGAGTTCCTTAGCAAGCTTTTACATTTCCAAAAACACTCGCGGCTCTTTAACGCTCCCTTGAGTGTAACAAACGGTGAAGAGGAAATTATACAGTTAGAACTGAACCCTGCAGAACGCAAGAAGCGTTAAGATGCTCATATTAAACACACGGTTTACGTCGTGCGTCGATTGGCTGACGAGTTGCATAATCTTAGTGGATTCGTGCGTAATTTGAGCGTACCCAGCCAATCAGAGGGCGAATTACGTAAGGTTTTCGCAAACAGACAACTGCCAGGCGTTGAAAAGCAACAACATAAGAAAATTCCATCACACAGTTGATGTGGCCCCAGGGCGAGGATCTCGAGCAAGGCCCCAGTTTGGGATCTCCCACTGCTTGCTTTAGGTCATCGGAAAAAACAACAGATCCGTCAGGTGGGCGGATGATTCACCGCTTGGAGCTGATGTAAACCACGAGCCACTGGACTGTTAAAGGCAAAACAAGACGAAATCACACGGTCAAAAGAGACGGTCCTATTCTTACCAGAGCGTGAATGCGTGGAAAAGCTCTCATAACAGGTTAGAACAGGCAGGGTATTGCGGCATATGGTGCAGGAGGACAGGGTTTTTGTGAAACTCCCCAAGAATGGAGAAGAACTACTGCATGCACAGAGAAGACTGGAACGGCCATTTCTGGGTCACACCTGCCGTCAGCCAAACCCAGGTTGGAAAGAACCCAGCTGCGAAATCTGGTTCGGTTGCTCGTCGACAAGCTCATAACAGAACCCAGAGCTCCGGGATCTGTTGCTATGCGACCATCTGTGAGCTTTGTAAACAAATGCCTCAAAGCACAATGAAACGAAATAATTTCGACTTGCAACCACATCAGGTCGACGAAAATCACCCTTAAATAACTTAGGTTCTTATTCGCAAGAACTCCTCGGGTGGGCCGAAAATTATTTTCAAGAACCCAGTTCAGTGTTACATGAGATTAAACTTTCTGTTGAGACGCATGTCTGAAGGCCTGACTGAGGAACTCTACTCCCCGGAGAAAATCAACGTGATACCCCCAAAGATCATCGCTTAGACAGTTGTTTGTAATAAACTTGAACAAGACTGTGTTGCTATTCCGCCATAATCTATTTGGGTGTCCATTGTGCAAAACAGTACGGCGAGGACGGACAGACTGTCTTCCGGTCTTCTTAGCGATGTAGTTGCACATGCCTGTATCTGCTCCCCTTGGCTGCGCCCTCAGCAATAATAACCACGGAGTGTTTATGGGGAGTTTGGCGAGCTTAAATCCAGCACGATCGTGGCTACGTGCCATGACTTAAAAGGTTGGCAGCTAACGGGATAGCTCAATCGTCGTGGGAGTATTGCGAAGTAACTGGAGGGCTGAGAGCCCGGATGAGACGGCTCCTTCTTAATGTGGCTGCTACGGCACTCTTATGGCGTGAGACGCGAAATGTCCTTACAGAAAAGCCTGGTACATGATGTGGGACTAGGTCTTGCGCGGCAGCGAAAACAGGCTGCTTAACTTTGTCCCCAAATGGCGCTCGTGCCAGCCTCCAGTCGTCTTGACACTTTCTCGCCAATGAAGAAGGGTTGGTGGAGGAGGAAGGAGTGCAGTAGATGTTGTGCGGGTCTGCATTACAATAAATTAATTCACACGAAGTCACCGTTGTTGCGTCCACAACGTAGGATACGCAGTAGACGTCATAGCTCGCGCTGGTCGAACTGTTATTATTATATACAGGAAAGCTAGGAAATCTGTACATTATCGTGTAGGTCTAACATCGGGCATGGCAAACTTCAGTATGCACTAACTGAGGATTTGTAAGGGCTAGACGTGCCTCTTGTAAAAGGTAAATCCACTTCCAAGATTCACAGACCACAAATAAACCTTATTGTCAATCACCGGTTCGCTTCTATGAAACTGTCCTTGGAGGGTACGACGTCAGTCTACTGGCAATAACAAAACTTGGAAAAATCCGTACTGACCAGACATCAGGCCAGAGTGGTCAAAAGGTCACCTCAGCAAATTTGAGTCACTATGAATTCCGTCGTTCCAGTCCTTAGCGTGGAAGACGACAGAAAACTGGAGGCTTTTGATCACTTTTGTCTGACAACGATTCATAGGCCATGAGTGTCCGCACTCGACGCAACAACACTGCTAGGATATCGAATGTCGTCCAAGAAAGGTAATTGGAAACGTTTGGACACGTGTTTTTGCCATTCTCCAACTAGTTAGATGTTGTTGCCGTCAATTCAACGCCGCCGCCGCCCCGCTGGAGACGAGGGGAAGACAGTTGGAAAAAAACTGTTTCATAAAGACGTGGAAGCCGTTTTAGAATCTACGATAGTCCGTTATCGTTGATGGTGACGGGAGTAGGTCTAGTCCACAAGACCCACCGCCGAGAATAAACACGAGTAGAGCAACAAACTCAGCAACATCACTGGCGTAGGCTGCGTCAGGCATGGTCAGAATCGCATCATGTACAAGTTCGACAGTTCCACCGGCTTTACTGACAATGCCTACCGTGTGCCCTCCAGCAGAATTGGCACAGGGTCGGTGACTTGGGCGCAAACTAGTTCATACTGATAGTTGACTTTCGCTGCATTTACCGCACTCACCTCCAACACCCCCCTGAGACCAGTGTTAAGACTGAGCCAAGAAAACCGGATGCGGGATAGGGTGCAGTGTCCTACAAAGCTAAACAGCCCGTCTACGTGTGCCTGACCCGCAGGCTATGGACCAGGTTTTCACAAGAACAACAAAAGGACGACTCGGATCTCATCTCAATTCTAGTGTCCTAGAGGTCACATTAAGATGGGTTCACTGCAGCCCGCCTCTCTGTCCCGAGAGGAACGAATTATCCCGGAAGTCGGCAGCCTTCCATGTCACAACTTTAGACGCACGGTGATAGTTTAGAAGCGCATCATATTGTTGACAGTGAGGAATTTCCGCTAAGTGCCGTGGGGACGAAGTCCCCGGAGTCGACCTCACTATCTCTTCCTTCCACCAGCCACCAGCCCACTATCTACGCCGGCCAGTCAGATGATGCGGAGATTGAACACATGTGACTGACAAAACTAAACGGCCTGTCTACACGTGCCGTACACGCGCCAGGTTTTCACACAGAGGATGGGCTGCTCGGGTTTAAAATGTGTTAGTGCTGTAGAGAGCCGATGAACATGATTCATACTCAGGTGAGAGATGCTATTCTGTGATGTATGGAGTGGGACGGGTTCGTGTGCGATGTATGGGCTGGCGGGGAGATGTGCGGTGATGGGGTTTGGTCTGCGGTGGTTTACCGAAGCTTAACATAGAGGGCCATGTGTCTGGGTAAGTCCATGCCCTACGCTCAGTGAACATTGGGACAAGCGGCCTTGGACCGATTAAGCGACTGACCCACGGAGCAATAAGGGAGTGCCATCGGTCGCAGAGTTATCCGAGGAGGTCAATTTTGATAGCTTGTTGGTGTGATGGAACTTCGCACTGCAAGCAGCATATCTGATAGGTGTTTTGCAAACTTGCCTACGAAGCAGGTAACAGGTCAGAAACAAGCACAGGGCGTGTGTCGCGACTCACATTAGGTGAGTACACTGGTCTGTCCAGTCCTGGCAGTACTTTGCACCCAGGCGGAGGCAGAGGGTTCTTAATTCTGACCGGAAGGGATTCTGATAGCCGCTGAAGGCAACCACAACACCCGCGAGGATGGGTCTTCGACTGGCACCCGCGGAGGAGGAGGAAGAAGGGTGTCCAACAGATGGTCCACTGTTACTATGGGCGGAGGCGTCACCGCTGGCATCTACAGATGCCTTCGGCTTAGCGGGTTTCGCGGCCGACGGGTTAGCTGGTGCATGCACATTGGGTTGCGGTAATGCGGCAGCCGTCGCAGGTGAGGTTGGCGGTGTAACTAAAAAGATGCCCACAGCAAGTCTGGTAAAGGGGGGGGAGGGGGTGTGGGAGCGGCTGGGAATAAAACTGTCAATTTGAATGCATCTGTTACTTTTACGGCACACAGGTATACAGTACCTGTGCTAACTCATGAAATGCCGAGGTCGAAATTATAGTGGACAATGTAGTGTATTTTTGGTGTCGTTATTTGTGTTTATTTGGTTGAAATAAGGACGAAAAGACCGTTTTATGAAGGAAAGTTTGATACGGATCTGTATATTAAATAGAAAACGGGCCGGATTAAGGCGAAATCGGAGGATTCCTGATATTCGAGAAGTTTCCTACGCTATTAAAGCTTTCGGATGGAAATTCTTTGTGTAACCTTATTAATCTGTTTAAGAAGATTAATAAAAGGACGAAATTTTTTGATAAACTTTCGAACAAAAAGAAAAAATTAAATTTCAATATCAACAAAATCAGGGAAATGCAGATAAATTATTTCTTATTGTGTTCAGGAAATAACGTGCGATTCTTTATCTAAAAATTCTATTTTACAAATTCGTAAAGTTTTATGTTTCAAAATACCGAAATAAAAAAGTTTATCAGTGTGATTGTTTTACCAGACTGAAAATGCGTGTCGTAAACGAATATATATTGAGTTCGCGCGACATGCCGTCACTTTGCTCTGCCACGCCAAACGATAACTATGTCTAAACAATACTTATCCGAAGTTGACTTCCATCGCATTCGAAAATTAGCGGCGGAAGGAATCCCGCGTGAGTCGTTAGCTAATATTTTCAATATTAGCAAGGTCACTCTGTGGCGCATTATTAATGATAAAACTGTTCCTAGAAATAAGATAGGGGGACCAAAACGGTCCACAAGTAAGCAAGACGACGATTTTATTCGTCGTACATTAAAAAAGTTTCATTACATGCCCATTGAGGCCATTCAGCGGGAACATCTGCCGATGTTTTCTATGAACATCATTAGAAAAAGGATGAAGGAATTTGAACTGCAGCGGCGAAAGGCCATGATTAAGCCATATTTAAGTAGAAAACTAATTAGAGAACGGCTTTTATTTGCTAAAAATTATATTGAATACAGATCTTCATTTTGGAAGAGCATTTTCTTCTGCGATGAGGTTCTATTTTTAGACAAGCCTACGAAGTCGCTCCAAACTGTCATATGTGGAAAGAACTTCCCAAGAGAACATACTACACCGACGGCAACATTCAAGAACTGTCGGCGGATGATGGTTTGGATGGCGATTAAATTCGGTGGGCGGCCTGTCTGGCGGGCAACATCCGACACCATCAACAGCAAGGTGTTCATTGCAATTGTCAAGGATGCTTTCGGCTACAACGGCATAAGTCGGCGCCGAATGGATACTGTAATTTTGCAGGACAATGCACCTGTCCACCGCTCTAAAGAGGTACGAATTTGATGCCGCTTGCAAACATAATCTAACATTTTAGACAACAACCACGCTCTCGGCAATTGGCCTCCAATCCATTTTCATCCCGGCCAACAGTCCCGACCTTAATCCAATCGAAAATCTTTTTGGAATAGTCAAAAGAAATTGGCACAAAGCTAAGAAGACTCTTTCAATGCAGGAAAAATTGGATTTCATACTCAATAATTACATTTTACAATCCACCATAGATAACCTTGTCATGTCTATGTCGGACAGACTTTCTGCTGTTATTAATTCGAATGGACAATCTACAAAGTACTAATTTTTTGTATCTGTTTCTGTCCTTAATTATTTTTGACCTTTTATGCGCCCTCCTCCTTTATACGTCCTCATACGTAGCCTTTATTAACTTAGTTGTAATATAGGCGTTTCTCGAAAATGTGACTTTTGTCGAAAATTATTTATTTTTATCTCAGTAAATAATATTTTCTTAACCAAACTTTGCTTTATTTCTTTGGCACATCGTTTATTTTCCGCTATCAGACTTTGGGAGCCGTAGTGTTTACCGATTTTGCGTTAAAGGCGTTAACCTGTGTTAATTCGTGACATTTCATGAGTTAGCACAGGTACTGTATATACTTACTTGTGCGCATTTGCTTCGTGCTATACGTGGTAGTGGCATGATCTCAGTGATTTAGTGTAAGATACAGGAAATTATTGAAGGTAAACTAAAAAGGATTATCCGAAATGCCGTCGATATCTTATACAACTTATGTAAATTAGAAATCCCATATTGCACGAAACAGCATCGAATGCAAAACAGACCATGTTTATTGAGGACACTAAAATAGACACACGAGACGGAACTCTTACAAACTCTGCCAAATATCACAAAAAATTCATATCAAACAGAAAAATGACGAAATAAACAACTTAGGATAACTAAGAACTTACAGGGACCCTGCGTGAACATACTCTTAATCCGTAAGGAATTCCATTCCAACGACACCAGACAAAACTTACGAAACATTGGGCGAAACCTGTAAGTATTCCTGTTGGTCAGAAAGCATGACCCCTGTAAGATTTTAATGGGGATTGGCATAAAACATAATTCCCACGGCACTCAGCGCACAGCCCTCGCTATAAATGATCTGACGCGCTGAATCTGTCACGGAGAGCTTAAAGACGTGGCTTGGAAGACTGCCAACTGACGGGATAACTCAGTCCTCACAGGGCATAGAGGAAGGCTGCGGCAGCCCCCTCCTAATGCGATCTCAATAACACTGAAATCCAGATGGGATCCGAGCCGAGAACACACTTTTCACATACGTGAGAGGTGCCTGCGTTGGGTGATGTTGCAGGTGTGGTGTGTGTTGATTGGGAAATGTGTGCTGATGTAGTTTAGTGTGCGGCGATTTACCGCAGATTTTCGTGGAAACGCACGTGACTGAATAGGCCAATGCAATGACCGAATGCGCGATGGCTCAGGGTGTATACTGGTGCACCAGGCACTCGTTCGCCAGTCTCTGTGCAATGGATTCACAATTGACCTACCACGCCGAGGCGTGAGGTGAATGGGGGGTGGCAGTGTGGACAGGATTAATTGGAAGAGGCTAAGTCGGTTGCCATTGTGATGCTGTTTGTGGTAGCCAAGCTGGTGAATGTGGTAGGACTGAGGATGGAGGGGTTTTTTGGTGTTCAAGGTATGCTTAGTGTGTCGATATTTTGTGAATTCCGCTGTCATGGATACGCATACGAACGAATAGGCCCGTGTGGTGAATGAATGTGCGTGAAAATTGGACTCTTTTTAGTATGTAGCAGAAGACTTTACTGTTAGGCAAGTAAGTGTAAGTATGGGCAAGATGCTTTACTTATCGCAGGGACTTCTTTTTTGAAGATGAAGGAAGTGGGCATGCATTTTCGCAATAGACTATTAAAGCGCAACTTAGAGAGAAAGCAAGGGCATATTCATAGCCGGCCTTCGTTCTAGGCGTCCATTTCATTCGAAGATTTGGTCTCGACAAGCATTAGCTGCAGAAACCTTTATTGTAGACTGATTGATGACATTAGAAACAGCAAAGGAGTAACTGAACTTTCAGGGACGATTTAAAACTTGACGTTTCTCGTCGCCACCTGAAGGGAAACCGTACTTTTGCAGAAGGTACGCTAAAGATAACGTTTGCTATCCATATTTAACTTAGCTAATTGATGACCGGCCTCCAGAAATTTCCGTTTATGAAAACGCTCATTCCTGTGGCATGCCTAACTCGGAAATCAAAAAGATTGCCGTTACCCTGACTGACGCATCCTAACTCGTGTGAAAAGAAGCCACTTACAGAAACAACCTCGTGTTTTATTTTGAAAAATGTCGTTAAACATCAAGCACGCTATACGTACTGTTGCAGAAAGATGAAGTCAATACGCAGGATAGCCTAACCGACAAAGGGCAACTGGAATGGCCATTTATGGCTTATTAGTCGTCGTCAGCCAGTCATACCCAACCCCCAGGTGTGGAACACCTGGGGCTCGATCCCACGACCTTATGGTTGCCTCTGGGCTGTGTGCAGTTAAAACTCCATATGGTGTGAGAAGGCGGCTGATGGCTTCCGAAACGTTCTCGGCGTACGAGAGAACTCGCCAATGCGTGCATTTCCAGCATTTCCGTTTTCCAAATGGTCATTTTTAAGGAACGGACTATTACCCAAATTACTCTATCATATCCTCTTCTTTAAGGTCACTCGCTTTTTGGTTGGTTTATTGAGGGGGGGGAGGTTCGGGTTATTTGTGAATTATGCTAACCGTTGCATATTCAATCGAAAAACCTTAAGAAGCCTGTAATGTTTTCAAAAGCGTGGTCTCTATAATAATTATACAAGATGAGCGTTTTCACTTAATAGGCAGCTTAGCTGTAGCAGCCCAAACATATGTTTCGCCGACTTTCCGCTGCTTCATATCAACTTTCCACTGAGTTTAGAAGAGCCTGTCCCGAGCACCCTACTTCAAAGTTATTTTAAATCAGCGCTAACCAATCTATCTTAGCGGCCACGCTGATAACGCCATTTCAGTTTTGCCCTGGAGCACAGGACATAGAGTTCATCCGGACTGTTATATAGCTACGGGTAGTTGGTTATCGAGAAGTGTCAACAAAACTGGCTACTGGACCAGGAATGGCCATTTCAGTGTCTCTAATATTTGTCATTAACATTTCTTGATTCTACTCCAGGATGGCACAGTAATCACAGCCAATTCTATCCAGGAAAACTAACTGACCTCAAAATGGTGTGCAATTAT
>CACRXP010000232.1:875983-901237 GCA_902702965.1 Spirometra erinaceieuropaei
ACGGGGACCCCTATCGTCGTATTCCAGAACCTGGATATCAGGATGAGACACACTATGCGGTGAGGTAAAGAGGACTCATCGTATCACGGCCGGTTCCAGGAGTTGGGAGAGATCGTGCGACAGGTTACTTAAGGTCGCATTAGGGTTGGCGGACTAATAAGTGGCTTTGACTTCGATATTGATTTGCTTGACTGTCTTGTGAAAATTAGGCCCTTTTTCAACTCGGCCACGTGCTTCAAGTCGCTCGCAGGGCAGGCAATAACAGCGCCCCTGCACGAGAAAACAATAAGGACTCCCATTTAAAAAACCGACGATAAAAAGGAACTCCATATGTTGCATTGAGAGAAGGATTTAGGGTGTTTGGCCCCACGGGGAGAGAGCGAACTTGCTAGAGGGGGTAGAGGATGCAGGCGTACGGGGTTCATATCCAGCGAAGACGCGAAAATCTGGGTTTTCGGTAAAGTTGCGCGAATAAGAGACGGGGAGTTCTTGACCAAAGAGAACTATATGCGGAGATGTCGGAGTGGAGGAGTAAGAGGCCAAGGGTCGGATGTCTGTTGGGCCGTGTTGCCAGTGTTCTGCGAAGACTGAAAATTTGTGAGCATCAGCGGCAATGGAGAGAAGAACATCAGTTAGGGGGTGAGAGAGGGTAGGTACCTGACACGCTGGTAGGCGTCCAGTACTAGGTCAAGGAAAGAAAACTCGCGGTTGTTGTTGCGTGAAAGGTTGGTGAGAGGTAACGTCAGATCTGTTCTGCAGGAAATCAAATACGAATGGATTGATGGAATTGTTTGAAATAAGCGCTGGTAGTAAACTAGTGACTTACTTAAGATTTGACGTTCATTCGATGACAGCCTGAGGAGTCTGTTTGTCCTCGATAATATGAGAGTGACAGAAAGTGAAAACTCATTTACATTGTATTGGTGAAAACGCTAAATTTGCGTAACTTCCGTAAATAAGAAACAGGTGCTGTGGATGTTTACATTCGCTGGAGCCAACAACCAGACCACCAGCATAAACAAAAAGCAGATCACATTGGATCTCGCTGTTAAAACGGGTAAATGCGCGGCTAGAGCTGAGGTCAGGAAACATCTCAAACAACTGAAAGTTGAGAATTTTGCGGTAGCCGCTTCGAAACTTACAGGGCGCGGAAATAGTAACCCCTACCTGGTTACAGCTGGCCTTGTGATAAATTCTAGGAGGATTGGAGTTAGGGCCAAAGTCAGGTTTATGGTCGGGTTTAGGGTTCGGATTAGGACTGGGGTCTGGGTTAAAGTCAGGTTTAGGACAGGAGAACAAGCGCTCTTTCTATAATTTAGCAAAAAACCCACTTTCACTACGTAAGGTTTCTACCCCCATGTTTTACTGAGACATTTTCTTTTGCAAAGGGAATTTGTTGGAAGGCTTTGACCATGGCAGTTTTGATAAAAATGGTTCCGTGAAGAAAAGATGTTACGCAGGGGATGCAGCGGACCAACGTTGGACATGTCACACCTCTTGGTCACTTCATGGATTCCAGTCAGTGAGAAACGGCGCGCTAGAGAATGGCCCCATAAGGTGACAGGAATTAACTTTGCCGATGATCAACATATCGGCGGTCAAGCGATGTTCAAGGTTGAAAGCAAGTGGTCGTACAGCAGAAATATGATGCGTGACCGAACGACTAACAAACTTTTTTTAACTGTCAGGGTCAGGTGGTGAACGAGTATCCCGAAGGCAAAATAATGAAAGGCAACAAACAGCAGAATTGTAGAGATAAGTAGACTAGGGGATGAAGTTATAGGGGTCGAACGAATTGAAATGAGAGAAGTCAAAGAATCAAGAAGATTGTTTGGCATAATATCGCTGAAGACAACGATTGTAAAGGATCAGCACCGAAGTTGTCAGCCTGGATGCCAGCAGGTATAAAAAACCAACAGAAAGAACTCAGAAAACTAAGGCCCAGCGTGAGGGACTATTAACCATGCTTTTTCAGACAGGCATTATAAGCCGCCTGAAGTGTAGACAAGGTGTTCAATTACTAATGGACACTTGGGAATGGTGAGATTCATTCAAATTCAGCAGCAGTGTTCACAAGGAAGTTGCGACAGGTATTCCTTTCAAAATTATGGAGAAATCTTTAAGACGACCGAGTTCATCGCTGTTATTTGCCTACTGTTTTCCGTCAGTGGAAGGCTATAATTTCATATTAGCTATCAACGACGGACGTCCTGACCAAAGGTGTGGTTGGATCAGCACAAACTGTCAGGATTAATGAGATAGTTGGCAGTAGACCCGAGACGGTGAATGGATGAAGGACTTCGCTGTTGGAGACCGCGGATGGCCTGAAGCGGGTACGCACGCCCATACATCAAATGACCTCCGAGTGGGTAGGCACGGTTTGGTGGGTTGTAACAGAGCTAGTTGCACTGACTGCTGTCGGCCACATGCGTGTCCACGAAAACCTGCGGTAGACAAACGCCGGCTGCGCTACACAATCACATCCTCCCTCACCAGCATCTCACCGCACATCAACACCAACCACTGCAAGCACCCACTTGCCGCCTCCCGCGCAAGTGGGAAATGCACTCCGCGGCTCCCTTGATGCATATGTGACCGGAGGCTGAGACGAAGACGGTGCGTCGAGCGCCAAGGCTCGGAAGACAGCCGACTAACGCCCCAACTCAGTCCACTCAGTCTGCCTCGTTGTGCGTGTTATGTGGAGTGGCGGACTGGTGGGCTGAGAACAAGGCTGCTATGGCTCCTTCTCAGGTTATCTGTGACTCCTCATGCATGAGAGGAGAATGTTTGTGCTTGCGCGTGCTTTATGGGTCACCTGCGCCCTCCCCCCGCCCCGGTTTCCTTGATTCTGTCTTAACACAGAGGCCATGTGGGGAGTGGGGGAGAGAGAGTGCGGTAGATTCTGTGCAAGTCTGCTATCACTATAAACTAATTCACGCACAAATCAGCCTGTCTACAGCCCCTCACCGTGTAGCACACGGTGGGCATCGTCGAAATCGACGGTCGAACTGTCGTACCCCCGTTCAGACAACCTTGGTGTTGATTGGCCACCCTTCAGCCTGACTTTCCCCTCTGGCATATACCAAGCCGTTTCTACAAGGCTTCCCACTTGTGTTATCTCCCGTACCCAGTGCACGTCCCGTCTACAACTAATCTTCCGTTTTGCGTACATAACATTGGCGACGCAGCTTAACGAACATGTCTTCATTGTTGCCTACACCGTTACTTTTCTGGCCGAAAAACGCTCCGAAACCCGCAAATGAATCGTGGTTGCAGCGTGAAAAGTCATTCGAAGATTATATTGAACTACTTCCGATTTTTTAACCCGCGATTGCACTAGAGGTTATCTCTGAATCGAAACTTCTCCGGACGAATCTCGGAGAGTTGGGAGAACGGTATTTCGACGTCCTTAATTTACAAGAAGCTACTGATCTCTAAACAGCCTTCACAAAGCCCCGGTCAGCATTGGGGAGAAATGACAACGTCTTCTTGAGTAGTTATCAGTTTTTCTCAGATGCGTCTGAAATCCCATTAATTCGTCGGTTATTTTATTACAAATATGACTCTGGCTACTCAGGACTGTAAGTATAAAGATATCAAGGCAGACAATTTCGAGCACGCAATGCTCGTCCAGCAGTTGATCGTTGGTTTGAGCGATGAAAAAGCCCGGAAAAATCTCTTATCGGATAAGAGGGATTTGTCATGGGAGAAAGCCTGTGATATCGCCAGTCATCAGGAGCGCGTACGGAAAAGCCTTTAGTAGCTGAATCAGTCAAACGATGGAGTGATATCATCCTTGGAACATGAAGTGTCTGTCTCCCTGGGTCTTCACCTAAACAACCACCATCAGCTCCTTCAAAACAACTACCATTCTGCTACCGTTGTGCTCAGCCTCATACCCGCTGGTCAGACTGTAGACATCAGTAGTTTGTCGGTTTTGCAAGAAAATCAGTCACATCGAACGAGTGTGTTTCTCCAAAAGACGGACGAACACTAACATGCATGCCACCTAACCTAATCCAGCTGGGGATCGTTTTTCGGTCAACGTGCCGCTCCAGTCGGCCTACATCATCACTCTTCCAGTTTATCGTCATCTCGTGAAGTTGAAAATCGACTCTGGCTCAGCTGCTACTCTCATAAATGGGGCCTCTGTTCAGAAACTACCTCCCGGCTAATCCAACTTTCCATAGTCACAGTGGACAGAACGAAGAAGATCGAGGGGTCTTTAAGGCCGAATTTGAGCATGAGGAAAAACTTCACTACTTGCCGGTGCATGTGGTGAGAGCAAGCCAGCAACCAAGTCTTCTCGGATGGAACTGCACTAAATGTGTGGCTTCTGTGCTCGTGCAACATTCGGAATGGGCAGCCCCAATAATTCCTGTTCTTAAATCCGATGGTTCTGTGCGTGTCTGTGGCTTCTACAAGCTGACGATCAACTCAGCAACTAGACTAAACTCTTATTATCTCCCACAAGAAGTGGTACGCGGGCTGCGGGTATACAAAGAGCGTATTCGCTTCAAGTCGTTCTACGACCCCGCGGACAAAAGAATCGCTCTAAATCTCAGCTCTGAATGACCAACCGTACTGGTGGGGAGGTCACAGATTCCGGAGCGCTGGTTCTAGCGCTTCAGAAGTGTCCTCAACCGCCCATCCAAGATCTACGACAGCGCCATTCACTGGTTTCCCCAATTGGATACTGACTTAGGTATCCGCCTTCTACCTTCCTTTAAAACCCAGTAGATCCGTTCACCAGCCGTCCAGAGAAAAAGCATCGAGATCCGACACTATCTTAGCCTAAGTCTCCAAGCACGGAGGCCCCGACTGACGGAGGATTTTACAACGCCATTCCACGAGCCGCGGCGTCAAGGACGTTTCTCAGAAGTTCAGGAACGTGACAATCGTCCATCTCCTAAGGCGAAAGGAAACCGGTCACTCTGTGATAATCACAGAGGAAACTCGTAGCTCAACATCGATGGGACGATCTTCGCTCGCACCTCCCTCAATCGCTTCTACGGTCATCTGGAACACAGACTTCTTCCCGGCTTTAGGCGACACCTTGGAACCACCAACAAGATCGTCGACACCCGTCAGCTGCAAGATAAATGCCAAGAAACGCGGATTCACCTATACGCTACCTTCGTGGATCTGACAGAAGCCTTCGGTACAGTAAATCGTGATGGACTCTGGAGAATCATACAGAAGTTCGACTGTCCAGAGCGATTCACGCACATGGTGCGTCAGTCCCACGACGGCATGGTAGGGATTGCGTGGCACAATGCTTGCAGAAAAATCCTGTTTAAATCCCAACTCAGCACACCACGGAACTGCTCAAACCCTGTCTTAGAAACTACTGTCAATTCGACAATAAGTTCTACCAACAGGTAAAGAGAACCCCAATGGGCACGCCAATATCAGGACTACTCTCAGAACTTGTATTGCAGCAATAAGAAAAGAGGTTTTTCGCCAACCAGCCTTGGGAGTATGTTTCTATCTAGCCAGTTCTGCAGTATTTAAAGTCCAATTCTACTACTTCGGTCACCGTTTCATGTATTTCGACCGAATACTTAAGATCTGTATTAATTTCCTTATTAGGTGTTTTCCCCCACTTTACTCTGAAGTTTATGGTTGCCTACGGGCTCCCATCCCTCCATATGTAAGCAGGAAGCATGTCAGTAAAGTAGAAGCCGCATTCAAAATCTGCACTCTTAGTAAGAGCCACGATAGTGTCTAATTAATTTCTCATTAAGTTTCTATTTGGGTGTTCCACTCGCACCCCAGAAAAGGACTGCTGTGTTTCCTCGAATCTAAGGTGAGGCCGACTGGTTATATGTCAAGCGTTGAGTGGGGGCTTAAAGCATGAAGTTTGTCACTAACGTGATTTTATCTCCAGGGGGCTTATATTCGTCTTGCCAAGAGCAAATGGCGTGTGCGAAACGAGCTCCGCCAGCAACCACGTAGTATGGGCAGAATAACATTCCCTAAAATGACAAGTGAGACTGGAACGGCCGTCTCTAGCCTGCTAACTACCGTCGGCCAATCATGCCGGACCCAGAGGTATGAAACCCCTGAGGTCCGAACTCCCGACCTGTTGGTTAGAAGTCCAACGCCTTGGGCACCAGGCCACGTGCTCGTTGTCCTGTTGCTAACATATCCGATCGCAACCGACAGGACAATGAGCCCGTGTCTCAACGGTTAGTACATTGGACTTCTAACCAACAGGTCGCGGGATCGAGCCCCGGGAGTTGCATACCCCGGAGTTGGGTATGACCGGCTGATGAGGGCTAACAGGCCAGAAACGGCGACCCCAGTCTTCCTTGTCCCTGCCAGTAATGCTACTATGGCTACACCTAATCTCGTAGCCAGACAGACAGGAAGTTCAGGCAGGCTGGCGGTGCCCTTCTCATTATAACAAATCCGACGCGGCTGAAACCACCAAGAAACGCTAAAAGTCGTGGCTTGGATGGCCACCAACTGACCGCCTCCCTTACAATGGGGGCCAGACAAGCCACTCGCATTTCTTTCAAATACGAGACCTCCGCTCTCTTTGAAGTGTGGTTTGTGTGAAGCGCAAAGTCGCTACTTAACTATGCCAGCCACTGTGACCACACCCGCATCTGCTTGGCGTGCCATTCTCTTTTGAAAGTGAAACACAGCGGATGTGGGAATATCTAATGAAGTAGGTGCAACAGAAGTTCGCAACAGTATGAAAAACAAAATCCCCTGCAGGTCGCCACTGCACTCCCTCCAGGTGTGGAAGTGAGCTAGAGGACAGCTGCAAATTCTGGCAGGCAAAAGTCTTGGTTGGTGGCACCAATCCAAGCCTCAAGATGGCGCGTGCGTCCCGCACATTCATCGTGTGTTTCGTTTTTTTTATTTTGCGGAAATTTTTTTATTCAATTCACAGCGTGAACAGGCGAGGGGAAGAAGCCAGAAATTACTGACGCCTCAGCAACAGTCACACCGGAAATGGCAGCAAATTTATAATCAGGCTTCAGGATCCTGGATACTGAATCTGGTTCAGTACCTGACGTCCTGAATCCCTTAGAAGAATTTTCGCCCACCTGTAAGACGGCCTTTCTTGACAGAGCGTTTGTTAAAGGCGAACGCTAACAACGAATAGATTTCAAGGTTTTAACACCTTTAAAATAATCGACACAGAGGTACGCCAAGGGTTATGCTGCTATTTTAGGTTTCTTAGGCGAGCTTTGACTGGTGGCGTCTATCCAGCGAATGACACCCTAGACGGCTCTCCTACCCTGGCCTGGAGGAGGTAATAATGCACGGTACGTTAAGGTCGATGGGTGCTCTGAATATCTTAAAACCACGTCTGGCGAGACGCCTTAATCTACTATGCTGGTTAGCTTCTCGAATGCTGACACTTTGACCTATTTACTTCGGTGTGAGTTGTTGTTTTGACAACAGGCGTGAGTCTCGCTGTTGTCAGCTGATATTCGCCTTTTCGACTTCGCTTGCGTGTCGGCTACTTAAACCAGTCGCAGATCCAATTTCTGCAGACAGCGTAGACTAGTGAAGTTCTAGTAATAGGCGGTAGACTTCTGTGAAGCACCCTGATGTGCTGAATTGCGGTCTGCAGTATCTAGGTCAAACAAAATGATTCCTCGCCTATGACAGGGAGGAGGGTTTGTATCATGAAGAAAATGTCGAAGTCGAGAAAACGGATTCTCTCGCCTACTTACTCAAACTCCTGTTCTATTTCACCGCTAAGAACGGCAGTATATTGTAATTTTTCTTTGTTCGTCACGGATGGGGCTTTTACTGCGGATAGCTGTGTTGTGCTGATACCTAGGTTGGTGGCCTAACCGCCGATTACTTGAGCAAGACCACTTGTGGCATTTCAGATGCAGTCGGAAAGTACCTGCGGCTCAAAACGAGAAAGTATTTAATTTGCGTTTGTTACACTGACATGAGGATAACCGGTGACTAGACAGCGCCCCTCACTGCACCGAACATGAACCCAAACAAGCAGACGAGGAAAGACTCTTTCACGGAAATCCAACTTCCCTCTTTTTCCATAACTCATATTTGCCACTGTACACATTTCGGTGCTCGATAGACATATTTTGCTATGGTGACATACGCGGTTAGGCATAAATCTCAAATGGGCATTTTGGGTCCGGATACAGTTGTGCCTTCTCATACTCATTTATCCGACGGCAAGAGCACTGAAATGCAGGCAGACAAAGACGCCCGCGATCTGGCGTGAACGTACAACAGAATACCAGCATGTTCGACCAGGCGTCGCGGGATGTTGCGGGGCAAGGAGTAATCAGTAGAAGAGCTGACTTATTTGCTGTTACTGGTCAACAGCGCCCCAGCTTTGGACACGGGAGATCTACCAGCTGAACTCTAGTTCACAAGATTGGTAAGATTAACGCCACAATCGGGAATCCCCAAAACCGAGTGGGAATGATGGTTTTGGAGTTAAAATAATGTGGACGATACATGGACGGGCTCTGTAACTTGTGGAGAGGTCAAGTCTTGCGAAGATTGTCCCCCTGTCGATTTATGGTACAGGATTACGGTACCCAGCAGCCGCGTTTAACCAAGTTCTCGATGACCAATGAGATCGGATAAATTCAAAAAGTTGGCCAGTTTTGGCTGAATATATCCACGACAAACGTCAGTTCAAGCAACTCAGACTTTCGAAAAATATGAAATTCTACCACAGAGGTTCGGACTACTAACATCCCGTCGTAAAATAAATGGTTAGAGTGCGTATCCCATGCTGGCGGGTGAACGACAGAAAAACTGTGATAAATGCCCTCGCACTATGGGCTGTGGGTGGAATCATGGCTCTGTTTGATACTCACTAAGGCTAGAATTATGGTTCGCGAGTCCTTTGCGTTATCTTCGTGATCATAGGGTTTTGAGACCGAAGAGATTTACCATTGATTTTTGTAATGTGCGGAGGTCGACATGGCGATCAGTATCGCCAACTTTAGTGATAGACCTAAAAAACACTCGTGGATGCCCCTTAGAGGTTGTGTTGATGACCTCGGTGTCGGGCCAACAGAAGTAATCACCGCCTTAAGGTCACTACATGGACACCAAGGACAGGAGTTCATTCTTGCGAACAGACTGTCAATGCTAACTGTGGCAGTTCGCTCGGAATGTGATGAGGTCGTTTTGTCGTCCGTTTGACCGGGGGTCCTTGTCACACGGTAGCGCTGTTCGCAGGAGCACAGGATTTCAGCTTGGTTAACCCTGCGTCTCAAGAAATATGCGAGTCCGATTACAAACGTTAAAAGCTCGGTCAGTCGTGTTTAGTTCTGAATAAAACGCTACTGTATAGTAATAAGTAGCTGGGGTTGAAAGTCGAACACTAGGCTCTTCAGGGTGTCACAAGCTTCCCACCCCCGCCGGTGCTACCAACCTTTATGGTGGTGAAGATGAGATTCCCAGCTTAGTGCCCGATATTTAAAGTAAAAATTGGGCATGAGTAAAAGACTGCACACCAAGTCATACGGACTGGTCGTCGCCCAGCCAAAATACTGCTGACAACGGAATCGTAAATTGACAACCTGTCCTTTTCATGAGGACCAAATTCGTTGAAAATGCTCAATAGGGCAAGACGGTAGCTGGATCAATTTGTGAGTGACATGGAAATTTCAACTCCAGCTCGCGTAAGCCTGAGGAAGTCAGGTAGCTCGCTTCGAGCACAGCGCGTCCTTCACATACAGTGACATTCAGAGTGAATATTGCAAATAAGAATTTAGAGCGGAAAAGCTTTACTTCAAGTTGCGCTTGCCAGCTGTTGCGACAGTCGCCACAGACGAAACCCCAAAAACTTCGCCGACAAAGGAGGAGACCGTACTGGAAGAAAGGACTCAATTCGCAGAAAATACACACCGGAGGATTGAGAGAATTCGAAGCAGGGAATGCGAGAAACAAAATTGAGGTCCTCATTTGGTAGATCACCAAACAACTAGACGCACGGATATAAAAATGGATTATTTCCATGCGGAATCATCTTCATTATCGTCATCAACAATGGCAGTGTTGGCTTCATCTTCGTTTGGGTAAAAAGAGCTGCTCAAAGGCCGTCTGAATTTCATCAATAATCTTCAGGGTAACTGTGCTGCGGCGAAACTTTTGATACGCCAAATTGGCACAACGACGCGTCAAGACGCAGGCGGCCAGACCAGCAGCGACCGAGGCTGAACTAAAACGTGCAAGAATACGATTGCAGAAAATTATTCTAAAGGACAGGCCAGTCCTTAGCCGAGGGCAGAGAACTTACTTGTTGGTTTCTCAACTATAAAATGCACCTCACACAGGGCTGAGAGCAAACTTGCGGCATTCTATGAAATAAACCTACATGGACTTTTAATTGTTTGACTGAGTCCTGCAACCGTTGAGCGGAGAATCAAAAATTTGATATGTTAGGTTGCTTAGTTGGCGGTGTTTCGGGGGTCCTGGCACGTATTTATTGGCCTGCTACAATGATTACAAAGCCATTTCCACGCATGAAATCCTTCAAAAATGTTTTGTCAACTAAAAAGGAATATTGCTGTAAAAATATGCATTTTCTTACCAAGACTGCATGATTGCGCACGGTATTTTATGAGCGCGTAATAATCAAAATTATAAACGCCTACACAAACGACCTCCGTGAAGTTGAAAATCGATCCTTATGTCCGCATAAATCAGGTAAGGCAGCAATTCAAGGACCAAATTCTTTTTAAGAAAATGACGGTTACTTTGGTACTAGAACTTCTCAAAGGTTATTATGTACAATGTTGTGTCCTGGACGACGGGTTAAGTCCAAAATACAAGGTCATCTGATTGCTAAGGCATCTTCTTACGTTAACTTGCAAATATGACCAAAAACGTCAACTGTCTGTAATGACAGTTCGACTGCCTATTTCGACTATGTTCACAGTGTTCCCCACACGAGGGTAGGCTCAGGAACGGCACTTGCGCGTGAATTAACTTATAATAATAGCAGACTTGCGCAGCATTTACCGCACCCTGTCCTCCCTCACCCGTCTGAGTTCAATGTCAGGAAGGCCGGAGGCGAGATCGGGCGCGGTGACTAACGTAGTTAAACAGCCCATCTATGCATACCACACACGCCTAGTTCGCTCATGATAGGCGGTTCGGACCTAAACTGAGTGGGAATGCCGTAGAGGTCACATTAAAAAGGAACCACTGCAGCCTGACGCTCAGTCCTAGGAAGAGAACCGATTTGTTCCGTCAGTTGGCAAGCCTTCAAACCAACATCTTTTAGTGCACGGTGAGATTTAGGCGCGCCAGACTGTATGTGGTGAGGAGTATGCACTGAGGCAGTCGCCTCACTCTCTGCTGCCCCTCACAGGCACCAGTCCGGGCCGGCTAGTTGTCTGAAGTTGGGAGTGGGCGCAGTGGTTGTCAGGGTTAGAGAGCCCGTCTGCGCGTACCAACACACCCCCTGGTCTACGTAAAAACTACCGGGATCTCACACTAAGGGAGAAGGGGCGGACTGTTTGGAACTCATGTGCGTGAGAGTGCCAAAGAGGCTACATTAAGGAGCCATTGAGCCTGACTTTCAGACCACCAGTCAGGCGCTCCACACAAACACACACACACTGGGCTGACTGAGAGGTCTGAGTTGAATCGGCAGTTGGCAACCTCCTAAGCCACGGTTTTTAACGCATCGTGATAGATTCAAGCGTGTCAGTTCTATTATTAACTAGGAAGGCACTGACGTGTCGTGGGGTTTAAAGCCAGAACAGAAATCGCTTAGGTTTGGTAGGTCACATCATGCAAGTGATGACCGCTCCGCACGGTCTTTATCTGGCACCCAACTCTTATCTCTAGCACCTCGAAGCCAGGCTCTACCGAGTGGGCACGCCACAATAAACCACATTGACAGACGGGCTGAACCAGGTGAGGGTATCCAGCATTGTGTGTCCCCACGATCGGTAGTTCTGCTCCCATTTCCATTCCACACTCCTTCCCCTCAAAAAGTCCTACGGAGAGGGCGGCATGCAATCACGTAGGCGAACCAGGCTCACTCGGACAACTCTTACACTAAACAGAACCGTGGTCCATAGTGGAGGTCAGCAGCTGTCCGGGGTGACTAAGCAGCTCCACTTAAGGACAGCACTGCTTGCCCCTCGTGAGGAAGGGGGCTAGAAAAGGTGCCCTAAACAAATTCTCGAATCATATTTTCAAATTTATCGCGGCATGTAGATGTAAGACTGGAGGTTGGAATGGAACAATGAACAATAACAATCCTCGTCACCATCCTCCCCGTCACATTCCAAAGGCTGCTAGAGTAACCCTGTTCACTTTGGCAGCCTAGAATGATCGCTTTCATTTAGGCAATCCGGGGGAAGACCGGCCGGAACGGGCGATGACGCTAATTACTCAGGAACTGAAGCGCTACAAGATGGACATCGCTGCAAACAGCGAGACCCGCTTATCGGAGCAAGGTTAACGGAAGGTGGGTGCCGACTACACCTTCTGGGGCGACCTAAAAAGGCCAAGCGAAGCGACGCTGGCGTCGCCTTTGTCCTCCGAAAATACATCGTGGGACAACTACCCTATCTGCTATAGAGCATCAACGACCGCCCCATGACCCCATACATGCCTCCTCGGGTAGTCAAAGCTGCCACCGTCGCCAGTGCCTACGCCTCCCCAATAACAAATTCCGACGAGATGAGGAGCAAGTTCTACGACAATCTGCATGTTCTTCTGGCGACTGTGCCGAGGGCGGACAAGCTGATTGGCCTTGGTGACTCCAATGCCCGCGTCGGGACATACTAGGCTACCTGCGAAGGAGAGTTAAATTCCCCGTGGAATGTTAGGGCTGCAACAACAGCCTCCTCCTTTTGCAAACCTGTGCCGAACACTGCTTCCCGCTCCTCACCAACAGCTTCTTTCGCCTTTTGACGAGGTAGAAGTCAACGTAAATGTACCCTCGATCACGGTGCTGGCAATTCCTGGACCATGTTCTCATCCGAAGGCGAGATCGGCTGGACGTGCTGGCGGCCAAAGTGATCTGCGACTCGAATGGGTGGACGGGTCGCTGTCTCATTATCTCTAAGATGAGGCTCCGACTGCAACTTCGCAGGAGATCAAAAGGTAAGCAACCGTCGGGTAAGTTAAGTACTGATCTGTTCAATGCGTCTTCTCGCCGCTTTGATTTCAGCAACCCAGAGACTGGAAGATCTACAGGTCCCAGATGATAACGTCACCGTTTATACACGGTGGTATTAGTCGCAGAACGCAATTCACTCCACTGCTCAGGGTCGCATACGCCGCAAACACCGGAACTGATTTGACGACAACGAAGCAGAAATCACCGACCTGCTCGTCGAGATGAACAGGTGGTGGAACGGACGCAAGCAAAGCGGCCTTCTTCAGATGCCATCGCCTGGTGTGCGTCAACGGCTGCGGGAGATTCAAAATGCGTGGATAGATTGCAAGACCAAGAAAATACAAGGATACATGGGCCGTAATGGGAGGAAGAATATCTTCGCGTCAATCAGTACGGTCTATGGCCCCACAACCAAAGGAATCACATAATTGCTCAACTCCGGCGGATCAACATTTTTACCGAGAAATTGCAAATTCTGAAGCGTAGTGCTGAGAACTTCAGAAGTATCTTCATGATAAGATGATGGTCCGAGTCACGGACAACGGCACAATCTCTGAAGCGTTCGCGGTAATCGATGGGGTGGAGGAGGAGGTCTATGTAATCAATTCCACTCTATTCAGTCTCATGTTTTCTGTCACCCTGATGGAGGCCTACCGTGAGGAATAGCTGAGCATCAAAGTCAACTAGCCAACCGACAAGGAACTGTCCAGCATTCGTCGCCTTAAAGCGTCTTCAGTGGGATCCAAGAACAGCGCCTACGACCTGTTGTCCACGGATGACTGCACGCTAAATGCCACAACGGAAGAGGACATGCAGTATGGGTCTTTTCGCTTTCGTTGCTCTCATTTTGGACTGACCATCAGCACGGAGAAGACGGTATCATGCACAAATCGGTGCCTGGCGCCGAATACACTGCACCCCGTATAAAAGCCAATGGGATTCGACTTGCATCAGTATTCGCAAGGAATGTCAAGACCACCGATGAAGTGGTCCATCGAATCTCCAAAGTCAGCCAGGCCTTCGGTCGGTTACAGTCCTCAGTCTGGAACCGCCGTAAACTTCAATTCGACACGACGCTCAAGATGTGCAGGGCGGTAGTCCAAACGACGCTGCTTTGCGGGATGTGGAAATGGACAATCTACGCCAAATAAGCCAGGCAAATTAATCACTTCCACCTCAGTTGCTGCCGGAGAATACTGAAGCTGAGGCGACAAGACAGAATCGCTGACACGGAAATCCGGGAACTGACCCGAATCCTGAGCACCAGGTCATGTTGGGGCAAATCCAGCAACGATTGTGAGGCCGCATTGTGGGATTGACGAGCGTCCACCCAGGCGGATACTCTATGGCGACGTCGCGACATACAAAACAGAAACGATGTTACAAGGACACTGAACATTCTTCTAAAGAATCTACAAATCAATCCGGAGATCTGGGATGACCTCGTAAGAATCGAACGACCTGGAGAGGAGCAGTGGAGACTGGAGCAGCAATCTATGAGACCAACCGGATTGCAGCTGTCAAGGTTAACAGGTCGGCTCGCAAGTCTCAAACGAGACTTTAAATATACGTCCTCGTTATTTAAATAGCAAAATTTATCGGGAGGAATGAATTGTCTCGTAGGATCCACTTTAAATGTTTCCAGGTTTTTCGGTGTTTGGGCGTCGATCCGTATCGTTAACGCTTTTCCGTACTTGAGAAGTATAAGTGGAAAAAAAACAAGAAGAAATGAAATGGTCATTTCTAAAACACGTGAACATACATCAACATTAATCATCGTCACTCCTGCGTTATTCCTCGAACAAAGTCGGTCGAAATGATTTTGAGTCGGCAAGGCGCTCTTCCGTCGGGTCCATTGTAGGAAAAGGAACTGCACAATGGCAAGGAACAGGGAATTTGTCTCAACAAAGACAGGCAACGTCGACGAAGACGGTATTCGTGGGCAAAATTCCGACCGGTAAGCAAACCTCGATATTGACGAAGGCGCGGCTGAGACGGAACCCAACATATCAACAAGCTGGCGAGCGTCGTCTCAGTGTCAGTGCTTGCAGTAATCCACCAGAAATTCTACAGCTGCGGCAACAGAGACGCTAACAAAGGGCACAGACACGTCGTTCGCAGATTTCCTGACGTTATGTAATGCAACTGAGGGAGCACTGGCTCATTACTGCGTCCCCTGCGGGTCCCGTGTTGTTTGTGGTATAAATGAAGGTAGAAGTGAAGGTGGGGGGGGGGGGGACAATCCTCGTGTCCAAACACGAATTACTGCTAGATTTGCAGATGCGCATAGTGAGCGGCCGGTCGACCGAAAATCCCAGTATTCGAACTAAACATTCGCTCAAAAAGTGTAGTCAAACTTGGCAAGTCTAGTTCAAACAAGGTGCGTTCCAGCTATTACCCCATGCGTTTGAATCAATTCTGATGCGCGCCTTGCCAGTAATTGTACAAAAGGCCAAGTGGAGCATTCTGAGAGCCCAAGCCCTCACAGCCGTCCCATGTAGCAGCAGAAAATCGAAGAGCAACTTGTCTGGGGTTCTATCCAGTGCCTATGTTGGTCTTGTAGGGGACCATTATTAGTAGGGAAAACGTTATTAAGAGAAAAAATCTAGTAGTGAACAGTGTGTAGTTACCCAGATGGAACCGACAGTACTAAACAGGCTTGTTTAAAAAATTGTCAAGTGACTGCGCTTGCGCTATCGTCTTATTGCAGACGAATAGCGGTGAATTAGCACCGCAAACTCCCGTTATAAAGCAGGCAAACGAGTCAGGCAGTTCAACTATATTATAGAGGCACAAAGAAAAGACTTACGGGGAACGGAAATCAACTGCATCTAGCCAACAGGAGAAAACAGCCGCAGCACCGGATAGAAGATCACCTTGCCCACCACAGCGTCGTGGAGATCCTTCGGCGTCACAAACGAGGACTGCAATAATCAGAATTTTAACTGTAAGAGCGTAAATGTTAGCAGCAGAACTATCACGGTAGTTGTAACCCCTACATGCGGACATTTTATTAGGCGTTTTAACCTTTTTTCTAAATTAAGACTGCCTTATGGGATAGATTAATGTCCGCTCTCGGCGGCACATGTTATGCCCCTGCCCATTTTGCATACGGAACACCTCAGTTTTATTTACATTTTGGTAGGTGGTCAATTCGTAGAAGAACGTATGGTGATTTTAAAATTCCAAATCCTACTTTCCTGACGTTTTGTACTGCCCACTGATTCCACGACCAAGGCGAAATGAAAACGAGCAACTCCACTAGACCTCGAACACTTCCGTCGGGGATGGTCTTCAGTCGCGTCGGAAAATTGTTTACATAGCGATTCATAAGCCGGTGGCAAATTAATGTGCCGATGGAATGTTATGCTTTCCGCAGCTGACGTAAATCAAGTCATTCGATTGCTCTATCATCACTAGATGATCAATGGTAAAGTTACGTCCCCAAGATGTGTGGGCGGCCGCCAGGGATAGCTTGACCCTACGCCTAACGGCATGTTCGTGCATATGAACCCTCATTGTGACTTATTTGTTGGTTTCAACGACACCTGTGCGTTCTGCCGTCATATATCTAGCAGGTCTTTGGGAGGCAAGAATCATAACATAGACTAACAGTCGATTGTATCTCTGAAGAACCTTGGGGCTGGTCCTTGCCACAGGGTTGTTTCAGTGGCCTAGGTTTTTAAACCAGGATTTAAAACCAACTGTCCATTCAGCAGAGCAATTCCCTCAAAAGCCGCAAAGTGTCTCACACGCACATGAGGGATTGACGTTTTTCATCTCGATCCTACAACATGTCGCTGTTGCAACAATACAAACCTTGCTCGAAGAACATGACAAAGACGTGGACTTTGTCGATCTCGCGAAACACTTCTTGAAGGCCTTCATATTCGATAAAGTTTTGCATGAAGAAGTTAAATGTACTCTGATGGAGTCGTCGCTGGGCAGTCTAATTTCTAAGATGGAATACAGCGACTTGAAGCGCGTGTTTTGAACATTGTCGATCCGTATTGCAGAGATAGTATATTGATGGTATATTTGTCATTATTAGTTGCAAGGGTAATGAGAAATTCACTAGACATCTCGACTCGAGGTTCCAAGGTAGCTAAATTACGATAAAAGCGGAAGACGTTGAGTTGGCACTTTTAGAAGCAATCACTTGAAAAGCGATGGAAAACTCAAAACAGCGGATTGCCGGGGACAATGAATAACTCTCATACTTTAGGGTTCCATAGCAGATGGCAGTTTGACTGTCGTGAACGACGATGTCCGCTGTGTGCTCCACAGCCGGATGAGAGCAGGAGCAATGACAGTTCGACCATCGATTTCGATTATGTCCACTGTGTGCTCCACAGACTGATGTTTGGCTCCTTTCCGGCAAGCTGCCTAATAGGCTTCAGTGCTTGACGTGCCCTATTTGTTTGACATGGCACTACACAGAGCTTATACCTTTACTTGTGCTTGGCGCAGCTGTGAGCATGCCCGATCTAGCCGGCCCCGAAGAATTCAATTATTCTACCTTTCTACGAGTGAAGATTTGCGGCAGTTGATCTGGACAGCTCGATCCACTCTTCTCCAGTAATGGAGACCGAGTATAGAAGGTCCAAGAACCACTTACATTTCTTGACGAATCGTGTCAAGCCGAGTCTTGACTTTGTCGCTTCTTCAACGCTTCCAGGTGGGCAACTGTGCCCTATTGAGGACAATGAACTGAGCTCGTGAGACGGACGACGGAGAACGTGTTCAAACCACCCCAATCGTTTTCCTTGAATGACCTGAGATATCCTCGCGATATTCCCGCATTGAGCGTGGACAGCCTCATTTGAGACGAAGTCAGAGTACCTCCTGTATTCACCCATCCTCCACGCGCAAAACACAGCATTCAGGACCGTAATAGAGGACTGACTGGACGGATGAACAGTACATGACGATCTTCTTGACGATGGCGATGTCGCTTCGGGTCCACGGACACTTTCAAGGGGTTGAGAAAACCCGTCTAGCAGCATAAATTCGGGAGACAATGGCATCCTGGCTCTGTCCATTGGACTGAAGCCTCACCCACAGGTGTTTGAAACTGTCTACTTCTTTAAGTAGACAGCCGTCCATACCGAGGGATGCTTTCTCCTGGGCAGGGATGCAGCCCGAAAACAATTTGGTCTTCCTAGCGTTTATGGAAAGACCGGCCGAAGTAGTGACTCCGTTCACTCGTGACACCACATACTAGGCTACCAAACATGAAGCTAACAGGGCGATATTGCCAGAGTGGTCTAGACCAGTCAGCCGGCGTCCGGTTGCGAGTTCTACGCCATCAGAGCCGTGTACGACTCTTTCGAGAGTCCAGTTAATGTCGTAGTTGGACAGAATGGGCGACGGGACGCAACTTAGTCGAACTCCAGATCGGATATCGGATGGTTGAGGGAGATTACCATGGACGAGAACTCGCGCAATCGTGAAGCACTTATGGCGATGATTTTGGCCGGCACACCAAATAGCTCCATTATTCGCCGCAGGGAGTCGCGATGGACGGAATCGAATACAGCGGCTAAGTCAACAAAGCAGACGGCCGTCAGTTACTGGAAGCCATGGCGGGACTCTAGAATGTACCTTACTGTCCATATTTGGTCTGCACATCCACGTCTAGCTTGGGATTTGGCTTGGTTTGGCCTCGTTCTAGAATCACGCACAGGATGCAATCGCTTGAAAAAGACAACAGTGAAAACCTTCGCAGCAACGCTAATGAGACTTATGTCGCGGTGGCTCTCTCAAGTCGTCTTGTCTCCTTTCTTGGAGACTGGCCTACTCTATGGAGGTTGCTGTTCCAGTCCAATATTTCTGTCAGTCATCTCAAGTCGAATTTGTAGTCATTTTCCGGAGTTAGTAGAAGGATGCATCGTTGCGGGACGACCTGGCTCGAGCCGTCTGGGCAGGCAACTACAGAGTCGTCTGGATGATCCAATCTCTGTGGCAGCGCTGGGCGAATCCAAGAATTTTCTCAGCTGCCCATAGACTTATGACATTAGTAATGACCATCGGCCACTGCCTTCTCCATCGGTTCGCTTCGTGAAACGGGACCAGATTTCTGTGCTCAGGGCCTCGACATTGATGGGTTGTCAAAGATTTGTGGCATCAAGGCGTCTCGTACGTTGCATTTTGCGTGTAGATGAGGGGTGAACTTTCAGGCATGAGAACAGAACTAATGGGCGTTTCCAGTTACGGCACCACGCATCGATGTGTTATCGTGAACCCGGCTTCTCAACCTTTAAGTTACTAGGGCTTAGTCAGCCTGACTGGCTATATAGTCGTCATTTGAATACCGCCACAGCAGATGTTTGTGGCGATGTTGAAAGCACGTGTTACTGACAAACAGTTGGTTCTGGTCGACAAAATTCAGCGCTTTCACTTCATTGCCCCATTGAGAGCCAAGTCCTAAATAGCCAAAAAGGTGACTTTCTGAAAAGTCGCCGGATCCAGTCCGGCCATTCCAGGTCCCGACAGCAATTGGCAGATCACGGTGAGGAGTCTTCTAGCTAACTCCTGCAGCTGCGGGTAGGTCTCTTTATCGCGCTGTTCGGCAGCTGATGTTGATCCGTAGACGGAAGTGAACGTGTGCAAGGCTATACAATATGCCAGTGACAAATAGCTTACAGCAAAAAAATGGTTAACATGTCCAGTTTATGAAAATTGCAGAGCTTTCAGGCACAGACAAAAAATATGGCACTTGGAAAGCTCAGGTGAGGATTACTGGAGAAAACCAAACCATATAGCCTGTGTGCTATAAAGTGGCATGTTTAATCACTTGCTGTGTGTTAACACAAAATACTCACGCACGTCACCGTCTGAGATGACATCGACTGGGCCTTTCCGGACAACGGTTACATTTCCCAATGCCTTTGCCAAACGAGCCGCTTCATTTATATCATCACTTGCGTCCTCGTCTGGGGTAGTTTTCTCTATAATAACTGGCAACCTACTTATTACTGTCTTGTAGAGACGAGAAAACTCGTTCACATTTGGTGTTATAATGGCCTTCCGATAACCGGATATCAGGTCTTTGTGCTTTGCCACAATGTAGATTCCGTCCGCATCTATGACCATCGGTTTATTTGCCGCCCTGCAGGCTGCCATCATCTAACAAGGAGATATTAGAAGATAAACCCGTGCCTTAATTGTATTCGGTATGTTTTCTGACATACCAAGGCCAGGCCCGATAACAAGGCCATGAAGCCTCTCCAACCACTTGGATGGTTCTTCGACATCATTGTCCCTAAAATAAGAATACAAATTCACCAAAATACAAGGTCGGGTGCACAATTAACTCTGGGCTGTAGCACTTGATCGATTGGGCGGCTGCTGCCGCCGAAAACACATGGACGATATCAGCTCCCTAGTGAGTCAATCATTATTTTATCGAATCCTACGCAATAAAGCGCGGTAATGCCGGCAAAGTAGGGCGCACCAGAGTACCTTTGAGTTTAAAAATGCCAAGGACATACTCTTTAGACCCCCCGAGAACTCCAATGCGACCCATGTTTCCTTTATACTTGCTATTCTCCAAAGTTGGGATACTGTCAGCCACGCGATTAAGAACCTCCTCCATTTTGCGCACGAGCTCAAGGCAGGCACTGCCACACAAACCCTATATGTTCAAATTGTTATGACCGCCAGAAGATCAGCACAGTCAATGCATTTGTTGAGATCTGCCCACTTAGGTTAACAGAAACATAACTCTTAACCACCTACCTGCAGTCAAATACTCGAATGCATGCATTTAAAACGCCCCCATACAAAGATTAATAAGGGCATTCAGCAAAATCATAAAACATATACAGAAGACTAGTTGGCGAGTATAGCTTTATTTTCGATGGATTCTCATCAGGCCAGTACACTTATATGGGGATGGGGTAGAATAAAGAAACATGTCAATGTATAACGGAATCTATTACAGTCCATCTTAAAAAACAGACAGGTGTGGGAATATGGGCATGGATATTACCCCCCCCCCCTTTCATATTCCCACAGCTAATGCCAGGGACAGGGCGAGAGCGGGATGGCTTGGAGAGTTGCATTATTAGTCGACTTTCGACCACAGTACGTGCAAAGCCCGAACGTGGCTCATCTTCGCGCATAAGATCAGTTTTCACAGTCCGATGGCGGCTCCTTCTGCTGTTGCTTGACAGACGCTAGCTCAGTAGCTTAGGTTAACTCGATGAGACCTTATAACTCACGCAGAAAGTTTCACTGTGGTCCGCAGGATGTTCGCAGTCATCAATGTACGCGAGAATGGCGCTGCTTTCGCTCCTAGTTTCGTCTTCCCAACCACGCGGGATGGTGTTCTCGTAATTTCTTGGATAGGCGCCGACTCGTGAGACCAATTTAACCAACTCCACAGGATCAAGTGAGATGCGCGAAAATTGTCCAGTTCATTTTTGACAACCAACTTGATAGACGAATAGACGGCGTTTCTACGGGCTCGTCTCTTGGGCCTCTCCTAGCCGATGTTTTCATGGGTAAGCTAGAAAAATTTCGACCAAGCGGTCATGCCAGCAAGCAGGAACGAAATCTAGTCCGGTGTTTGGCGCGAAGTGCTAGAAAAAATTCGTCCTTCAGATAGCATCGAGGGGGATCTTAGACATATCCAAAACTTGCTTTACGAGAACGTGTATCCCGGCAGGTTAATGGCAAAGAATATTGCTGTGCGACTTGAAAACCCCACCACACTGACTTCCGAAAAGAAGATGCCGTTCTTCAAAGTCCCTTTACAAGGGGAGGCTGCAAGTGAACTCCTGGGAACACGTCTTCACAAAAGGATATAACTTCCTTTAGCCCCTTTTTGGGTCTCATGAGTCATTAGAGCTCATTCCTTCCGGAAATGTATCGCCTTCGTCATCCATTAAATTAACTACTCCAGAAAAATCCAAATGCCACTGGTCGCGAAAGTGTCAGCAGACATCTGATGAAGTGAAAACCAGGTTCAGGTCTAAAATGCTACTCACTCACTTCAATCCCGATCTAAAGATTGGCGTACCAACGGATGCCTCCAATTATGGAATTGGCGCCGTCATTTCCCACGTTTTTCTCGATAAATCAAAATAGACTACTTGCCACGCCGCAACGTCGCTAACTTCTGCAGAGCGCAATTACGGACAGATCGGGAAGAAGGCCTTGACTATAATTTTCGCTGCGGAGAAGTTCAACAAGGTGCTCTATGGCCGCCATTTCGCCCTTCTTACGGACTATAAGTCCCTGATTGCGGTTATCGGGTTAAAGAAAGGCATTCCGTCTACTCAGCCAATCGTCGTCAGCGCTGGGCGACCATGTTTCTGGGATACGACTTCGATATCCGGCACCAATCGACTACGAAAATCGGTCAGGCAGACCCACTCTTGCGCTTAGTCAACTCACAGAATAATGGGCCTGAGGATACAGTCATTACGTCCGAACCCGTCGAGTCCGAGGTCCTCAGTTTGTTTGTGTACTCCATTCGTGCAGTTTTTGTCACTTTTGATGAAGACGGAAACGTAACACAACAGGATCCACTATTGAGAAAAGTCATTATGCACCGCCGCAGTCAGTGACCCGCAAAACTTTCTGGAGGACTACGACAGTTCCACCAACAACAATATTAACTGTCCACCGTCAACGACTGTCTCCTGTTCTACGAACTTGTGGCAGTGCACAGAATCTGCAAAAAAGGGTCCTGAGACAGTTTTATACTGATCATCCGAGAATCAACCGCATGAAGGCTCTCTCATGCAACTATGTTTATTGGAATCACACGGAATAGCAACTGGAACAGGTGGCTCGTTCCTAAACCAAATGTGCTCTTGCACCAATAACTCCAGTGAGGACCACACTAAAGACATGGTCTGTCCCACAAGCGCCCTCGCCCAGAGCTCACATCGATCATATTGCCCATTCCTGAGCATGGCAAATCTACGTTATTTGATGACTTTCGCCCAATAAACACTCTCCACGCAGTTTCGAAGATCTTCGAGACATTGATCAAAGATAAGGTGATGTGTCACTTAACGGTGAATACCTTGACAGTTCGACCATCGGTCTCGATAATGTCCACAGTGTGCCCCACTGTTGCAGCAGCAATGGGAGCAGGGACGGTGACTTACGCAGGGGTTTATAGTGCCGGTAGACTTGCGTAGCATCTACCTTCACTCTCTCCTCCTCCCTCGCCCGAGCCCGGTGTCAAGACAGAGTCAAGAAGACCGGAGACGAGAGAGGCCGCAGGTGGATGGCTCGGACGGATCCTCACCTTGACGTTCCACCACACCCCCTGGTCCACACAACAAATAACCAGGATTTCAAACAACACAAGATAGATTTGGAGGCTGGCACGGCCGAAACCGCACTGAGTGCTGCTCAGCATGGATTTCTCAAAGCTCGGTCTTGTGACACCTGTCAACTCTCTTTCTTTGACTATGTTCTCCAATCTAGGTACAATGGTTTTGCACTTTACACAGTATATTTCGATTTCACTAAGGTTTTTGATCGTGTTGACGATGCTCTTCTTCTCTTGGAACTGTCCTCTATCGGAATAGGTGGCAAACTTTTAAATTTTATATCCTCTTACCTGGGCACTCGTACACAACGAGTTAAGATTTCCGATGCTATCTCCAACCCCAAATGTGTGAGGAATGGAGTTATCCAGGGGAGTGTACTCGGCCCACTTCTATTTTGCCTTGTTAATGATATACCCGATTTATTTCAGAAGGGTAAGCCTTTCGTGTATGCCGATGATCCGAAATTTGCTTATCGATATAAGCCGGCAGATCATGACACCGTGCTTAACTTCCTACAGATCGACCTACAGGCTTTTGTCCAGTGCTGCCGCACATGGCGCCTTTCTCTTTCTTGGCATAAATGCTCAGTCAGGGCGGCTGGCGACGACCGCCAACCTCAACTAAGTATTGACGGTCACGCCATAAATGTGCCTGGGGTTATTAAGGATCTGGGCGAATCATACTCCAAGAGTCTCAATCTCTCGGAGCACTGTGCCTTGATAGTCTCCAAAGCACGTAGAACGACCGGATTTATCCTCCGAAACTTTAAAACAAGGGACATTAGAATGCGCCTTTACAATATGTACGTTAGACCTGGCCTGGAATACTGTTCGTTTTTATCTAGCCTCATACGTGCTACTGAGCGCAAAAAAACAGAATCCGTTCAACACTTCTTAACCGAAAGCTTTTTAACCCCGGAACACCCACATTTGTCTTACCAAGAACGTTGCCGGTTTACGGGCCTTGATCCTTTACGGTTCCGTGGAATACAAAAGGGACTATTTTTGCTATTTAAACTCTTATATAATCACACATTTAACCCACTCACTTCCTTAAGACATCATATCCACCCACGACGTAACAGTCACCGTGAGGTCTTCTTATTTCTTCCTCTGGCATGTACTGTCGAACATCGTCGCTTCTTTTTCTGTAAATGCAATTGCTATTTGGAATAAACTACCCATGAGTGTGAAAACTCTGCAAAATTATCCTTTATGTAAGAGAACTATTACTCGATTTTTGCATTCAGATAAGCTCCCATAAATTTTGGGTGGTGAATCCGCCGAACGACAGTACCGTAGCGATGGCGTTTGTGGTCTCTGAACACTATGGCCGGTCTCACCAGGGATAATTTCTTTAGCCAACAACGACAGCTGTTCTTCGGCGCTTCTGGTTGGAATAACCCTAAATTCATGAAAAAAATTTGCTACTGATAATCTCCGATAACTTGCAACCCCTCCCTTCTTGATGTTCGAAAGTTTGCTGCCAGCAGTTTTTATTCCCCTGAACACTCCAAACCATAAAACCACCATCAACTATATTTTTATAACTTTCCAAACAGGAAATTTTTCACTGCTGGCCGGACTTGTGTGTAACGGTTTCCTTGACCATGGCTGTAAACTGGCATTAAATAAAAAATTATTATTATTTCCTGCCGTCCCTGGAATTCTGCTTCAACCTTACTTTCATTAAACATTTGCTGCAAATAGACAATCCCCGAATAATTCTCTGTCCTGCGTACCGGTTACTTATCAAAGCCCTACTATATATCCAGCAAATAATTCATACATGAATTGCCCTAAATCATTTATGCCCCAACCTAGTTCAGGCTTCCCACCACTTAAGGCCAATTGC
>CACRXP010000233.1:23962-38625 GCA_902702965.1 Spirometra erinaceieuropaei
TGAACACTTTGGTTTTTAGGCCACCACAATCTTTGCGGCAGACGAGGACATCCAGGAAGGCCAGCTGATTGTTTTCCTCCTCCTCCATCGTAAATTGAATGTCCGGGAAGACGGCGTTGAGTTGTTCTTTGAAAGTCAGCACCTGATCCCGTTCGATGACGACGAAGGTGTCATCCACATACCGAGCCCAGAATTTCGGTCTGTGGTGTCGGAAAACCAGCGACTCCAGCCGTTGAAGGACCGCCTCGGCTATGAGTCCCGAAATCGGCGAACCCATTGGCGTTCCCTTCACCTGCTCGTAGATTGTTCCGTCGAATGTAAAGTACGTCTTGAGACAGAACTTCAGGAGCTGGATGATTTGGGCGTGTCCGAGGCGATTCTCCGTTTCGTCGTACTTCTCTCGTAGGAGTAGTTCGATTGTCTCGACTGCCAGGTCCTGCGGGATAGAAGTAAAAAGGGACGTGACATCAAAGGAAACCATGATATCGCTTGGCAGGAGACTTACTCCTTTAAGTTTCTCCAAGAATTGCGTTGACGAGCTGACTGTGGTTTTCGAATCGGAGGTCAGAAACTTGAGACGTTGGAACAGCCACTTTGCCAGTCCGTAGGTTGGAGTGCCCTTTAGTGACACGATAGGCCGGAGAGGAGCGCCCTCTTTGTGCACTTTTGGGAGACCGTAGAATCGGGCTAGGGCCGTTTCTTGTGCTCTCGCCATGCGTCGGTCGATTGGCGATATTGCACCTGAGTTCTCCATTGCCAACAGCGTCGCGTTAATCTCGCGTGTCAGCGTTTTCATGGGGTTGGATTCGCATGGCACATAGGACTGACGATCATCCAACAAGCTTTTGGCTTTTTGATTGTAGTCTGTCCTGTCCAATACGACCGTTGAACGCCCCTTGTCCGCAGGCACGATAACGAGTTCGTTGTCGGCCCTGAGTTCTTTAAGTGCATCACGCTCGACCTTGGAAAGCACATCGCAGTGAGTGAGAACCCGAAACGTCAGGCCAATAAACTTCTTGTCCCAGTGATCGCATCTTCATCTTCTGAACTGCTACCTGGGACTCGCCTGTTCGCTTCTATCAGCATGACTTACCATGTCTTTGTCCCACACACTCTCTCTTTCTCTCTTCCTACGTCTAACGCGTTCCGATGGTGCAACAAAGTCATGGATGCAGTGAGCGACAAATTCAAACAGCCCATTCACATGTGTCACAAACAACCTTGTCGTTAAACTTCCACGAACTCCTCAATCCATCCAGGGGCCTCAGATCTCACACAAGTTAGGATGTCATGAAGTTCACAGTAAGAATAAGACATTGCAATTATAACCCCAGCTCCGAGCAGGGCCTGAGTTACACCATCAGTTGGCAACCCCCCAAGCCACGACCTGTGACGCATCGAAACGGATTCAAACGTGTCAGCGTTATTCTGGTGAGGAATACGGTAAGTTTCCCTGAAGAGCGATTATTCAGGATAGGCCTCGTCCTCCCTTACCTCTCCCCTGAGTTATTCGCCTGCCCAGGCTTTTCAGCCAATCGATGCTGAGGAGGATGGACCGAGTGGCTGGTGTGGCGGTGCGCGCACCTCTCTACCACTGTTAGTATACCCGATCACAACCGACAGGATGAGTCAGTGGCCAAGTGGTTAAGGCATTGGACTTCTACCCAGCAGGTGGTGAGTTCGGGCCTCGGGGGTTGGTTACGGCTGGCCGATGATGGCTAATAAGCCAGAAATGGCCATTCCAGCACACCTTGTCCGTGTCGATAATGTCATTCTGCCTGTATTACACTCCGCTGTGCGGCTGCTGGCGGGGCACGATAGAGAGTCCCAAGGCACAGCGAGACGAGTGAGCTCCCTACCCCCATCGGTGAGGGCCCCTCTACTATCATAGACCTTCTGCCTGCGTTTGCTACGTGCGCATGCATACACGTATACCAGTCCGTCGGCCGGTAGCGACGTTGAGGAACAGCACTGTAGGGTGGATGCGTGGGTGTGCGCATCCGACAGGGAAGTTCCATGCGGTGTCTGAATGCGCGGCTGTAGTGTGGACAGGGAGGATATGCGTGGTCTGTGCTAGCTGGGGCTTCAAGCTCAGGTCCTCCAGTCTTGCTACGATGGATTCGTTGGTTTCCTCTAACGCGGCCACAGCGGAGCCAGTTAGTGCAGAGCCTGTAGTTTTTGCGACTATTCCGTGTTCTTGGCGGCATCCTCTTGTTCATGTCTGCGAAGGCGTCCGACCAGTGGTGTGGGAAGGCGATGCTAAGGAAACGATGGGTGAGAAGGGACCCCTTAGCGCCAAATGCCGATGCTGATTTGTTATTGAAGCAAGCAAAGATGCGAGTTCATGGAAACAATTGAAATGAGGGGGACTTGATGACTAGAGCATAGATGTTATTCGTCCGACATTTCGGGCTCACTCTCTGGCCAACCGTAAGCGACAGCAGCAGTTAGCGGTAGCAGGCACACAGGGGACGCAGTATTTATAGAATCTACATGAATGGCCAAGCACTTCCATTGGACAAGATCAGTTTTTTGTAGCGAGTCATTTCGGCTGATGGATCCTGGTTTTCCTCGTCTCCGGAGACATTTCTAGATATCCTCCCAGGCCGCTGGAAGCATTAATTTGCCGTGTATTCGTGAGTAAATGTTTCCATTATTAGGTAGGCCAGTACCCATTTCACTGAATTGTCTTTTTCAGCCAGAGTCTCTTGATGAACAGTTGAATACTACCGATTCAAATATACTTTATTGAAGCGTGTACAAAATATGTCTTATTTTGCTCATTTGGTAGCAGATTACACACTCTTCAAATTCTATACTCGGAGAAAGAGTATCTTCCGGTTTAAACAGTTTCTAATTATGAGATTTTTTAGGACCACTAAGTTTCCATTCATGCAGTAACTTGGCTGTCCGTTTATTAATGCTCCTCATGGAGTATGCAGCATAGTCCGCGTCCATTGCACAATTTTATGACCTTTACATGATATCTTCTTAAAGGCATAGAGAGATATTCGATTTTCCTGACACCTTGTGGACTGAAATCGTTAAGCGGCTGATCTGACACAAAATTAATCGGAAATTGGTAAACTTTTTCAAAACCTAAGAATGCACTTTCTCCTAATGTAAAATCTAAAGACGACGTGATTTGCTACCATGTGATTAAGAAAAACATACTTTTGTGCGTTTTTCGACAAAATATATTTGAATTTATAAGGGCATCGAGAATCATTGTGGGAAAGTCATATTGCTTAAATTGTCATTTTTAATGAGTGCGGCTTTTGCAGGAGATCGAAAAGAAGTGCATTCAAGAACCCACATCACATCAAACCTGAAATATCATAGGATTATGTCGCACGATAATCAGTATTAAAAACTCTCCTATGTAATCCTTTCTAAGGGAAAACGCATTTCAGAATCTCGGTTAACATTTCCTGGGCTCGGTCACTGACTGTACGTGACGGCATGAGCTGGACTGTTAAGCAAAGTTATATGCAAGTCAGGGGGCAGTTTAGTACACTAAAATAAAACGTTTTATGTCACTATACCGGATGTGTTTTCGCTGATATTCACAGGACAGAAATCAAATGTCACGGTGCACAAAGGTGGGAGGTCATTGGAAGATTATGATGACAGTAGCAAAAATATCTTGGTCTGTGGTGCGATATACTTTCTGATAAAATTATGCGCGTGTCAATATTGTGGGAATGTACAGCGTACCGGCGGATGGCCTACGGTATGGCCCTTGCTGAGGGCTGTCTGGGGGGGAGCAGGAAGTATGGTGGAATCCCTTTGTTTCCCACGTTATTCACTTCTTTCTAGTCTTTTCCGCTTGATTTGTTGAAAAAAGAATTCAGAGAAGTTGGCAGAATAACAGGTAGTAGAGCAGGTGGGAAGCGCATCCATATTATAGTTGTCAGGGATAGAAGATCACAGGAGAAGAGGAGGCAGACGAAGGGTACGGGGCAGAACAGGAAATAGTAGTAGTAGTAGTAGTAGTAGTAGTAGTAGTAGTAGTAGTAGTAGTAGTATTAGTAGTAGTAAAAGTAGTGGTAGTGGCAGTGATAGTAGTGGTGGTGGTAGTAGTAGTAGTAGTAGTAGTAGTAGTAGTAGTAGTAGTGTGTAGTAGTGTGCAGAGAGTATGTTGGGGGGGGGGGGGTCCACGTCGTGGTTGTGTGTATGCGTCAAGCGCACTGACGTCCTAAGTGGGCCATTTCACACTGATGGATATGTAATATGTAAACCGGCCTATGATTGGACTTCAAGGATAAATGTACGCGAATATTCAGGCGGGTAGAATAAGAAGAAACGAAGTAGCCACGAGAATGCTGCATGATGTTCAATTGCAATTGAAAGTTGTGTTTAAGTTTTACAGGCGTATTTTCGGCGCACCAAAATAAAACGCTTTCTATGTCACTACAATACTCGCCCTCCCAGGAAAACAGAGTTCGACTGTGCAAAATGGGAGTGAATTTGTCAAGCGTTAGGCATAATGTAAATTTGGTAGCGATCAGGGAAACGGACACGACGACCACTGCAGACAGCGGGTGGAATTGGGGAAGGTCAGTCGAATGCGCAGGGTCACCAGGTATAAGCGAAGGCGGAGAAATCGCTGAAGGCGCCCTGGCGGGTGAGCGAAAGAGGGTCAATACAAGCCTCCTTCAACCGAAAGACTGAAGCCACTTCGATACGATCGCCGCGGACGATTTTTAAATGCTTATCTTTACGCGGCAGGAGACGAAGATGTCCGTCATAGGGCCACTGTGGCGGTCTACGAATACCAGCCATGCGAACAAATATAAAAGAACAGGTTAGCAAGTTAGAGTCAACAAGCGACTTGCTTGTTGGAACGCATGAGGTTATGGCTCGGAAATTAGCTATTACTCGGCGCGACCGTTGAACACAATCGATAGTATCTAGGTCAGCTAAACTTTGAAACAGCCCAAAAAAATGCCGGGAATCCATAGGGTAGTCCCGTAAACATGCCCGGCAGGGGAGCACTCCAAGTCGGTTTTGAGCGCTGTGCGGATACCGAGCACGACCAAAGGGAGATGCTCGCTTTAATGAGTGTAGTTGTCATTGGTCCAATGTGAGGTTTTGAGTGGACGATAGAAACGCCCAACTAGACCGCTGGATGAGGGATGGTAGGCTGTCGTGCATATGTGAAAACATCCGCAGAGATCAGTAAGGGTAGTAGAAGTCTAAATTTTTGCTTTTTAATTTCCTCAAAAATTAACTGCTAACTTTGAGTAGATCAGTTTTTACTAGGATCTATAGGCGCAGAGCAAAATATGATGTATGAATATTTGGGCGGAAGTCCATTAGCCATAGCGGCATGACCGTGTAATATTCATTAACTGCTGACAGGCAGCTAGTAGTATATTTTAGCGTTTGAAGATTGTGTCGACCTTCTGTTACTGCATGGCACAGCTGCGAGAGGTTCAGCTAATCAGCGTGCCCTCCAGCACTACCCAGCATTCCACTTGTTGGCCTCGGTCGGTGGTAATAGTTGTGGGTTCACCGTAAGGGGAAAATCAGTAATCCAAAAAGGCACAAGCTCCATTATCTGCACCCCATGCATGGAATCGGGCTTGCGGTGGGCCATTGCGTAAACAGGTCATTTGCAGTGAGGAAATGGTTGCAAACACGGGGTGTTGGTAAAAGACCCACGAGAACTACCTGTACACGTGGAAAACGCGCGCCAATTTGGGCTTTCTTATTGCGTGCGGTTTTGGCTTTCTGATAGGCCAAACATAAGCAAATCCATCGGCGGGCATGGCTTTTCGTGCTGGACTAGATGAAACTGTTCTACCAAGACAGCGAGTATCCCAGGTGCCAAAGTGGGCGAGATTGTGCCATGAAGTGAAAACATCTCGTTGCATTTCGCCTGGTGCTGTAGGGTAAGTTAAACCGCGCGACACGTGGCACAAAAGTATACTGGAGGTGACGAACAGAAGGATGGCTTTAGTCTGAAGGCCAGTACGCTCCAGTTGTTCAGAATAACTTGGCTGCGACTACAGCTCTGCCATGTACTCCAAGTCAATGGATGGACGGACTATGACATTAATTCCAGGTCAGGATAGACCGTCGGCGACCTGACTAGGAAGTTCTTTAAAAAAATGAATATCCGTGGAATATTTGGGAATAAAATCAAGATGACGGGCCTCACGAGGTGAATACTCGTCAGAGAGAGTGGAAAGGCATAAGGAATGGGTTTACGGTCAGTGAAAATACAAAAATCTCTGCTCTCAACAAAGTTGCGGAAATTCTTAATGGGGAGATAAATGGCAAGGAGTTATCTACTAAAGGTGCTATAACGAGTTTGGGGGAACGTCAGTTTAACAGAGTAGAAGGCCACACATTGGGTGTCCAGTGGCGTCTGTTTTTTGAGGGGAGGGGGGGCTGCATCTGTGCGCAATTAGAGGCGTCAGCAACAACGGAGAGCGTAGCATCAGTTAGAGGGCGTGAAATAGCAATTGTATCGGCAAACGTTTCATGGACATGCTGGAAGGCTGTATTAAAAAAGGAAAACGCGCAGCTGTTGACATTAATTGAACGCAATGAGGAATGAAACGTCGGTAAAAACTGATAAGGCCCATAAAACTGTGCGTTTTTCGGAAACAAGTGGGAGCTTGGAACTCGTGAATGACTGAAATTTTTGCATTTATGATATGACAACTGAAAACATCTACGCGGTGTTCTAGGAGGAAAAGTGAGGGAATGCCAAAACGTATTTAGAGGCGTTGGTGAGAATACAACATTGACTAGACAGCTCAAAAATGGGACGCAAGTTTACTAGATGCTGAGGTTCACTGGAACTTCCAACTAGAAGATCGTCGACATAAACAAAAGACAAGGTGTGTCCCAGAGGACTTCGTTAATGAAACTTTGAAAAGTTTGAACTGAGCTGAGGAGTCCAAAAGGCATCTAGAACAACTCGAAAAGACCGAGTGGAGTCGTAATCACCGTTTTTGGGATGTCTTCTGGAGCCACGGGGATTTGGTGGCAGGTTTTACTAGGTCAACATCGGAAAGGATTGCTACACCAGTTAGACTAGAAAAAAATTCATGGGGATGGACAAGCGGGTATCTGTCGGCAACAGTGAAGTTGTTTAATCGTCGGTAATCATCACATGGGCGCCAGTCCGTGGGAGACTTTTTGCAAACCATATGCAGAGGAGTGGCCCATGGACTAGTGGGGGGGGGCGCACTTTGCCAGGCCCCATCATCCGATTGAATTCAGCCTCGGTGGTATCTAACTTGTCAGCGACTAAACGACAAGGACGGCCAAAAAACGAGCGGTCCCGTAGTTTAAATGTAATGCAAGGCGGAATGTTTACTAGGGTAGTCAAACTGTGAAAGCCGACGATACACGGAAATTTTAAAGGAAAAGATGATAGCGAGTGGATAAAGGGATTGTTGAAAGCATGGACAATGTGGTGAAATGGGACGCGTTCAACAATTAGAATACGAGGATGTCATCAGGTCAACTAATTTATGGGATCCAATATCAGTGAGAAGACCGAAAAAAGATGTAAAATCGTCACCAAGAGCGACGGTCTGAAGATCAGCAATGGTAAATATCCTGCAAAAAGAACGTCCTAACCCAGGGTCTAAAGCTGAAGATCTTTGACCAAAATTTTTGATGGGGGGGGGGGGGTAAAATTAAGTGCCTGAAGAAGAAATGAAGTGTTGGATGACGTACGGTCAGTCAGAGGGTGGAGTTAAACTTGTGTCAGCAACAGTGTCCATGGGAAATTTACGGCAGGAACTCCTGACCAAAATGTTTGACTGACATCTCGGGGAGGTTGGGTCTCCCAAGTTCTCAGTCACTACTGGCGATCAGGTACGGGTTTCGTCGACGATTTCTTGTAACAATGGGAAGACTGGCAGCGATGGGCATTTGACCAAAAGGTGGGGTGGTATCATCAGAAATCGCCAGACGTGGACGGCCTGACACTGCAGTGGGAGACCTCTGACAACGAGTAGTGGTAGGACTTTGACCGTGAGAAATATGAAAGCAGGAAACTTCAAGAGTGAGGCGTCTAGACGTTTCATGACTCCTCAGTTGTAGGTGCAGGTGGCACAGCTGTGGTACAACGAGCAGCATTGCCTGTACCAGGCGGCTGGTAGTATTTGAGGATGCGGTTAGCAATCTTTGCTTGCATAGAAAACGGCAGCTTTTGGGAAAAAAAAGCTGCTTAAACCTTGCGACATCAAGATTTTGTCTATCCGCCAGCTGTTCCAGTCGCCTGAGAAGGTGAGTAAGCCCCCTATCACCAAGGTCTTCCTAAGAAGTCAAATGTTGAGGCGTTTTGGGGTTGATGAGGAGATGCGGGAAATGAGAGCCTCCCTTAGAGTAGTATATGGGCTTCTGCGGGCAGACAAAATCTATAGTATCGCGAATGACCGTGGCAATATCCACTGGCAATGCTGCCACAACGTGATGAAATTTCGTATCCTCCCTTGTAATCTGGCAGAAGGCGAAACAGGATTCCAGAATATATAACCACAACGCAATATCACCAAGCCACACGGTTGGGAGGTCAAAAACGTAAATGCCGGTTGTCGGCTGGCTGGCAGATTGACTGGTCATGATTAACCGATGTCGGTTAGAGGTCAGATGCTTGAGATAGATAACTGACGCGTTGATACTGAGAGTGAAAGGTAGCACTCGTATTGTTTGAAAAGGTGAGGCGGCGTGGAAAGCAAATGAGGTCTGGTTAAAATAATGCAATCAGTAAAAAGTAAGACGGAAATGCTTCCGAAGGCAAATTGTTAAGCACAGAAATGAAACAGAAGGCGCTATGGACAATGCGGAGTTACCAATGTAACGTTTATGATTGGACTGCGGATGTATACGCGTTTAGAATAAGAAGAAACGAAGCAGCCATGCGAATACAGCTTGATGTTAAGTTTTATTGAAAGCCGTGTCTAAGTTTTACAGATCTATCTTTGGTCCACTATAACAAAACGTTTTTGTCACCTCAAATACATGGCTCTACCAAACCCACTGGTCGACTTGGTAAATACCTGCTCATTAAACTCTCACCCTGCAGCCAACTCCCATATGTGGCTTCTTAAATTGGCCTCACGACAGTTCGACCGTCGTTACAGACGATGTCCACCGCGTGCTGCACAGCAAGGTGAGAGCAGGCACGTTGACTGGTGCGTGAATTAGTTTGTAGTGGCAGTAGACTTGTGCAGCGTCCACCGCGCTCCCTCCTCCCACTCCCCCAGCTGACAGCTTAGCATGTGCGCTGTATTTTAAACAACTTAGTGACTAAATGGCCGCAATGAGCGTTCCTTGTGCCCAATCTTCTGACCCAACGCTCTCCGATCCATGCGTCGAAAGAAGAGCAAATTATATTCCTATGAGTCTACTTCAGGCGGTCTGAATGGCCCTCCTTGTCTCCAGCTCAAAGGTTGTGACTTAGCTCAAAACATGAAGGAGAGGATTCGCCGTTTCTTCACACCGTTTCTCATGCATAAATGAACTCTCTAAAAAGTGTTATAGAGTTTGAGCTTATTTGCTGGAGCACTGCATCACGGTGTCCTTAAAAACATCTGTGACCGGAAAATCACAGGCACTAGCGACCAGTAGACCGCATCACCGGTCGGAAACGAGGACAAATTCCCGAAGAGTCTAGTTTACTCTCACAGGATCGCACGAACGTGGTAAGCAGGCAGAGTTACGTGGCAGTGACTGCCGCACGCACAAAATGTGTCTCCAGCTCAAACCTTAAGCCGAAACGAGGGCCTACTGAGCTACGGAAATTATAATTCAAGCGCATAGGCAGCCAGCGAGAACGAACAAACAGCGGAGACAGTGGTGTTCCCTCTGGATTAACTAGAGGCAGCTTGTGAATAAAAACAAACCGGACTTACGTATCCATGTGGTAGGTGTATTAGACAAGATATTTTTCAGAGGTGGGGACTGTCGCATATCTGGATGTTATGCCGCCTCTGTAAAGTGTCTCAGCCGAAGATTCCTGCGGCCGCGATGACCGCGCCAAAAATACATCAATCTCCTCGGTTCTTCTCTGTTTGAGCAAAAAGTAAATAGTAGAACCAGGGGTGTCCCGCTAATTCATATGTATCGAAAAGCCTGGTTTTCACATAAAGCTTCCGACCATCCAAAGTGATATGAGTCAACGGAAGGCGGACACCTAACTTTCACTTACCTCTCCATCGGTCCTACAGGCGAATGTTACGACATAAGTAACTTGCGGGAAATAGTCTTTTACTAAAATTAGCATTTGAGAACGGAATAGTTTTATTCTGAAAAGCTCTGTTATTCGTTTGTTTTGAAAAAAATCGACTATCGAAAGTTCTTAAGGGCCTTAAAGCTGCGTCGCATGTGTGTTTTCTTTTGTGTTTCGGTGGAAACCATATAGGAGCTCGTAGACCATTCTGATGAGATTGAAGCGAATAACGTGTCTGATAAGCAGAACAAGAAGCCGGAGTATATACTAATGCAACTGCATTCAGAAAGCTATCTGAAATATGATCAAGATAATGAAAAAGATCTACTTTACCGTACCCGATCTATATCATTAAATGTTAACCAAAATTCCAAAAAGCGTTTTCGCACGATAGAATTCTGCCTTTAGAATGAGCCTCTTTCCGGCCGCCTGCATAAACCTCGATAGGTAAAAAATGACTACTTAATTGGTTGACTACTTTCACATTTATGTTCGATGCCCTCATAAATTCAAATATATTATGCGGAAAGGACGCTCAAAATATTCTCTGTTGTAACAACTTCGTGCCGAATTACGTCGTCTTCAAATTTTATACTCGAATGATAGCTTTTGGTTTCAAAAAAGTCTGTAGTTAGGCCTTTATACGTACCGTAACTGTAGTTTGTGGATACTGCTTGTGAAACATTCAGCATGATCCTCATTCACTGCTGAAGTTTATAAGCGCCATATAATGTCTTCTTAATAGCTTAGATAGATGCACGATTTCCCTTACTCTAAAAGTAAACAGAATGTAGTTCGAAAACCTTTGACGCAAGTATAGCTGCAGATCGGCTTCAAAGTTATTCGGGAACTCAAAAGTTTTCAAATCTAAGACAGTTATTTCCTCGAATATATATATATATATATGAAGAAGATTTACTTTGTTACCAAGGCAATACAAGAAAGAATATTTTGTATATTTTTTCTATAAAATATACTTGAATTCAGAATAGCAACAAGAATCGATGAGAAAAAGTTTTCTATTTTAGTTGCTCTTTTCCTATTGAATTTGAGTTTTGCAGATGACCGGAAAAAACTCGTTCAAAAGCTGGCATCCTGGTGTGAATGAAATATTTTAAATTATGTTGGGCGATTATAGGTACTAAAAACTCACCTAAGTAATCCTTTCTAAACGAAAACGCTTCAGAATTTCGGCTTTGGTTTCATGTGATGGGACAGATCCTGTATATGCCCTACATCATGATGGGAAATGACGGAAAACGGGGCAACTACCAAACACCGGTAGAAAAGCCCACATGCTGGTAAACTCATAAAAAACGTTCTCTGTTTTTTTAAATCTATGAAAGATATTCACTAAATGGTGTATGATTTTGTAGATTGTCATGACTGACAACAATCTCTACAGACGGTCAAGGTGTAAATATTAATGAGAGATATATTCGAAGCATATTCATTTTTCGACGCCATCAAAATATCACATACAGTTTAGAGGCTCATGCAAACCTTGATAAACGTTTCACGAGTTTCTCTTCGTGCAATGCACACTGCTAGGTGATTGCGGAATTTAAATTCCATTCTTGGGTCAAAGTGACACATCCTCTGTGGCTATGAGAGAGCGAATAGGAGTGACGATTGCCAATAATACGGAAACGATTGATGAAGTCTGCTTGTTGATGTCACGCCCCCATTGGCACCACGTGTCAATGCCCGAGATACCCTGCTAAACCTACCGTTGCACCGGCAACTGGCTTGTGGTCACAATGAACGATTCTGTCGGTTCCCCTGAGCAAGGGGACATCAAGTGAAATGCACGAGTTTTGCCGAAGGTTTTTTTTATTTACTGCATTATTTAGCTTGGTCAGAGTTCCGACTATGCAGTTATATTGTCGAAAGAGGGAAAATAATTGTATCGAACTGTAAATACTAGTGTACATAAATGAAGAAGAAGAAGAAGAAGAAGAAGAGCCGAGCACCGGAACACTTTGTTCATTGTCCTGAGCTTTCGGACTAGTGCAGGAGTCCAGCGTCAGAGATGGTAGCAGCAACAGGACAAACGACAGTTATGGGGCATGTAGACAGATCATCGACCGACGCGCAAGACTGGAGGCGACTGTGCAGGGCTGTGTACGCCGGCGCCAGATCGATAAATCAATTGACTGAGTTCTCATCCGAGGCCCAGGATTCAATCAATTCTCGGCCTGTTTTGTTTCCGGCGTGAGCGACTATTTTAGTGGCTGCGATGTTAAACTCGTGACCCATTTTGTAGGTGTGGGCGGCCACTTGTGATAATGCGTCGCCTCGTTGCCAGCTTGTGTTTGTGTATGCACGATCCGAGCATGCGTCCAGTCTGGCCTGTGTAGTTAAAAGGAAATTTTTGACACTACTCCAGATTGCTCTTGAGGCTTTAACCGGTCTTTAATTTTCATGGCCCTACTGCGTATGGTGGCTTTGTTCGATGTGCAATTCCAACACCTAACTCCGCAGCAATGCGCTTGGTCGTTTCTGAAACGTCCTTGATGTATGGCAGAAAACGCCATGCCGTTTGTGCTGTAATTTATATATTTTTTATATTCTAGTGAGAAGGTTCCTCCAGTTTCCAGATGAATTAAAAATTACACAAACTTTGACACATGGCCTCATTATTTAAAGCGGAACTAGTCATAATAGAATATCATTCTCTTCGCACTCTCAGGACATCAAATCCTAAGAAACAATCGAAGTGGGAGCCGAATTAGGAGAAAGGCAAAATGTACGTGTCTATTTCATGAGCAAAATGTTCATTGAAAAATCTTCGAACGCGGTGGTCCAATACAAACAAAAGTGCAGATTTCACTGTCGTTGAACACGGCAGCTAACGCGAGCATTTCACTCCACTCATGGACAAGCGGGTGTAATGCAGAGGAAGCGCCATTTAAAAGCACGAATGAATAAACAAATTCAGTTTAGTTAGTCTATCCCCTTCCTGTGCTATGACCGAAGAATGTCCATCGATGAGTGGGGTGGAGAAGAATGTAGGTCCCACTTCAAAACGCCGTCTGGATGTTCCTTTTGAAAATACTAAATTTACTTATTCCCCCCTATCTTGCTGCTTCTCCCGTTCTAAACAAATTTGTTGGGAAAAAATTCTTTTCTTAAACTTTTAGTTTAGACAGCAGGCTCGTCCCGGCGCTGTCTCCGGCACACCTTATAGAAAGCATGCCTACGTTAAGGGAAAGGATTTCGGGTATCAGTCTTACCATGACACGTTTGCGCTGCTATGAGTGGTTTCTTAGAAGGATACGTAAGTCCTTATTGCTTATTTTCACACGTAGGTCACATCTCACAATCGTGTTAACTGGATGGCCTGTGATCTGGCTTATAGTGTGTCTCTAAATCAAGCAAAGCAGAAGTCGTTATGTGATGCTATACCGTTGCTCATTCTGTCTGCCTTAGTGGAGACATAAGTGGCCTTTATTATAGGCGGTAGTCCGTTTGGTCTAAGTTCGCCGAATGGCCCTCTGTTTCATTGCTCCTTAACTGTCTTGCGCCGGATTTTGTACACTAGGTTTTCTCCCGCTGTCATTTTGCATCGAGACCATGTTGTAGCCGATTTGTAAGGTGTAGAATTATAAAAATAATTTGACTTTCACAACAGTTAATGAATGGCAGACCTCTACTTGAGAAAACTGTTATATGCATCCGCTCTGCTTCTAATTATATTGCGTCTTAATAGTTCCTTTTCCCCTTACGTGTCTATTACTTTCCTACCAGGGAGAGTAATGGGGCACTGTTCATTATTTTAGGGCTCGAATAGCCAGTATACTATTTGGTTTCTTAAAAATATTGATTGAAATGGGTATATCGAAAACCCTCCGAATATGCCTAATCCTGGCGGTTCCCCAAGCACAAATCAGATATCACCGATGTCCAGTTTTAGGTAGCTTCTTCAATGCCTATCCATGCGCCTGATTACTTATCTTGAGACTCGAAAGAGTGATTTTTAAGGAGGCTGCTAGTCATCGCGTGCAGTATGAGCGCTATTTTTTTCATTTTTTTCGTGCAGACATCGTCATTTCACTTAAAAACGGTAGGATAACGCAGGGGAAGACAGCCTTCGATAAAATAGTTCAAGTAATATATTCGGCATTTTTTAAAGATGGACCAGTTGATAAATGCCAGTTTTGATTCAGAGTCCCTGTGCGCAGTGAAATGCTAAGGCACACTGTCATTAGTCAGAGAAGTCGGCATTCTGCCCGAGGTCGGCAAAAATGACAGACATTTATAAGGAATATACAAGTCTTCAAATGCCTGCAGTGTTGATGCCACGTCAAATTCCTCTAATTTCGTCTCATTCACTAAGCCCTTTTGGTCCCTCAAAAAGGCTGATACTGATAAGTGCAAAGATTTGAAAGACGGAAGGACATTTGTCTTTTTGACGCCGCCTTTTTCATTGGCCCTGCGGATGTGCACCGGCTATCAATGT
>CACRXP010000233.1:39731-60610 GCA_902702965.1 Spirometra erinaceieuropaei
GCGGATACAGCCATATTTGTGAAACAGATGGTGATTGCAGTTGAAGCGTAGTATTTGTCTTGTGTTGGTGGCTTTTCTGAATGCTTCCCATATATACACCAGCACACAAAAACGTCGAGGAAAGGGAGTTGGTTGTTTATTTCCACCTCTATTGCGGATTGGATTTTCAAATCAATAGCGTTCAGCAATACCCTAAGTTACTCAATAAGAGTTGTTTTGACAATGACGGAGGTGGTCTTTGACTAATACTTGGTGAACACCAGATGTCCCTTTTTGGCAAAGGGCCACTTCGGCAATCAGGCCCGATAAAGGGGAGCCCATAGAAGTGCTTTCAGTTTGTTCATACATCCGTCCATCGAAAGCGAAGTATGTCCTAAGGCAATGCCGTAAGGGCCTAGGGAGATTTTCGGATTTCAAGGGCTTGTCTTTTGTCGTAGCGCTCATTCAGGGGCTAATTGGCAATGTCCACTGTCAGTTGAAATGAGGGCAAAAAATAAGACGACGTCAATGATTTCGTTTGGTTCCAACTCTAGCTGGTTTATACGCTCAAGAAATTGACTGGCAGAAGCCATCGATGTTGTTGGGCCGTCCGTCAGAAACCCAAGACGGTCAAATGCGGGAGTGCCACGTAGAAAGACGGTAGGTTTGAGCGGTACTCTTGCTTTCTGCATCTTCGCCAGTGGCTAGACCTATCAACAACCTGTGTGATTACCAAACTGACAGCGGGCGCTTAGGTCGTGCACCGACTACTCAGACGGTAGCAGAATCGAAGCGTTTCTCTGGGAACAACACCATCTTTTCGCGCCGTTCCCTCACGCCTCCTTTCCTGCACAGCCTCTCTCCTTCAGGGATGAGAGCATAACCGAAGCCACTTGCCAACCGATTTATTTTCAGTGAAATGCACAACGAAGTCCAAACCTGGACGAGGATGCGTCTAAGCCTACATCGGATTTGTCCCACTACGAAAAAGTTGACGGTTCTCAAAGTCCGCTGCCCGGGTGAGTCGGTTCAGCCAAAGTCATTTCAAGACGATAGGCAGATTTCCTTCGTCTGCTGTTTGTCCCTGCCTTCTGACTGTCTTGACCGGTCTATACGTCAGCCAGAACCAACTTTGCTGTCAAAAGTGGAGGCAGCAACCGTCGTCAAATCCACTGTCTGTCGATTCGTCACCATATTCTGTGCTCACTCAAAAATATAGACCCTCAGGAGTGACCGCTCAGAGTTCTCAGTTTCGCAGTACTTCATGGGCTTCTTTGATCCGGAAGAGTGTTATACATTCAGCCGACAGCGATGTCATCCAGCGGTTTGATTAACAACGCAAGCCTACTCTACGTTCCACGGGGGATCCGAAGAACGCCACTGATCGCTTCCCAATGGTCTTTCTTGACATTTAAACAGCCAGAAATCGTACATTAACCACTTTGCGCCGGACTGCTGTCCAGCTATCAAATGAACTACTCCCAGTAACCTCCGGGATTTCCAAATACGATCTCACAAACTTTCTGGGCTAGTTCCCAATTCATACAGCCCCTTTCCCGGTCATGCCGCGCATACCTGCATGCCCCTCTTCCCTCGTTGTGACCGAGTGCGTACGATAACGGAGTAGTCATATGGTGCACTTTCCTACTTGTCTCTGGCGGTGCGAAGACCCTTCAAATTCAGTACGGTAGCAGAGCAGAAGTAGCCTGCACGGCCCATCTTAAAACCAGCAACTCGGACGCGCCAAGGACCATGCGTTATTGCTCTCCGCCTGTTCTGCCGCCTCCCAACGCATCTTCCCCCACTACCCCAACTGCCCCTCCTGTCCGCACTTCATGGAGGACGCGTCATGTCTACTCTCCCCTAGTTGTTTAGTCACTCACTTTTTTAGCCATGACTGAACCCTTTTGCGTCGTTGTCGTTTGACCTTCTTTCTAAGCGGGCGGTACTGTACTGGCGCCCTTCAGTGTGACTGCTAAGGTCCCTATTCAGATGAACTGCCTCGACAACATCCTTCTGTCTGCTAGACTGTGAAACAACCCGCCGAAAGGCTTAATGATACTCTCTGGTTGCCCGGTCAGTAGTACGATCTGAGCGCTGACCGGACATTCCAACGAGCGTTCTGCAACAGCCGCACATGTACCCTACTTCACTGAGTTCTGTCCTGTCCACTTTGTCTCTCTAACTTGAGATTTAGAAGTGACAGATTGCGGTGGGTGCCGTTCATTGTGGGCCTTCCGAAGCCAGGTCGTTGGTCTTGCAGAGTACCGAACAGTAAGTATTGAGAATGTTGCAAATGAAAGTACATTATTTGCCTGAAAAAGGTCTCTAACCATTTCTATCATTGAGACAGAGTGAACTGAAAAGAAATTACCGGTTGTACACGTGAATATGGACCCTCCGATAATTCCAGTGGCCTTATGCTAAATTCCACGGGTTTCTAACCCCTCTTCTATTGTGAATTAAATATGACCGATAAACGTAGCTCCTAATCGCAGACAATGCTGATTCTAAAGTTCTGCCCAAAGTGGTCAGCGTGGATCCAGACCTCGAGCCTGCCGTTCAGCCAGCAGAGCTAAAAACATAACTCAAAAGCGCTGTAATCCCCCTATTCTTATCAATGGTTGAGTATCCGATTAGCGCTTTTACTACCACTGGATCTCTAATGGGAGTGCAAAATATAACGTGGGTTTCTTATCAATGACTGTGACACATATGTTCTAGATAGACGACAACGGGAACACCATGTCCATGTCAGCACTATGAGAAATGTCACCCTTATCAGTCAGTATTTTAGCGTTTTTTCAGGACTACGCACTTCTGCACAAATAAATATACCTGTCGGAAATTATCACGCCGCAGATTGTTTTTAAAATGAGACAGCTTAGGGGGTTCTAGGAGACCCGAAATCAGAACCTGTGGTTTTTCCACATGAAGGGTTGGCTTGGTGCATTGAAACCGGTTGCCCACCTTCCGGAATTGGCTAGCTTCCCAGTACCTGCAATCACCTAGCTCCCAATTACTGGAACATCTGCTTGATTTGCCCTCCCCAAATAAAAACTAGTTGTGCCTGTGGGCTGTTTATTTACCGAGTAGACCTGCTGGAGACAGCAAAGACCTACAGGCAAGTTTTCGTCATCATTTGTGAAAAGGCTTCTATGACCGTTTTCCCTTACTTTCATTGTCTAGAAGGTGGAATTTTAGATGTTGGCGGTAACAATTGGGAGATGGCACCCAAAAAAATCCGCCCAACCAAAGCAGCCCGTCTTACAGGACAGGTGGTAATAGGGGTTTTACGGGTGGGGCCTTCGATTGGGTGGATAAATATAAATAATACTAAGAAGTTTTTCAGAAATGGCTTTTCGAACGATAAAGTTTAACCTCATCACTATATGGCAACAAAAATGTGCGCGGTGTCGGATTTACTTGAAGAGGCAGATAATATGAAGTCGATTCAGCTCGTATTCCCTGCTTAATTGCTTTGTTAAATAGGGGATTGAATGCAGAATTCAGTTGGCTAAAGGAAACGTTCTACGTTGTGCTGTTCAGGACCCTATGCCTTCATATCCTCGCTTTCAAAACTGCACGTTCAATAAACACAGAGGACGTGATTGAAAACATCGCCGCACTTGACCCCGACGAGAGTTGCCATTTTGTGAAATTGCTTAGCTGATGACACCGTCTGTCTAGGATTGAATGCTTTTAAATTTTTCCGGCCCTCAGTAAAATACCCTTATTTTATTCCTTTCATCAGCCTGTGGACGAACACTCATGCAGTCCTCCGGCATATTCTCATCGGTAACGGAACTTTTTGGGTGCCATCTCCCAATTCTTACCATCTGCCCTCAAATGGACTATGCTCTGATTTATCTGGACCGCAACAGAGACCATAATGGTTCACAGCGCGTGTCTGTCGGGGTGCACTGAGTTCGTTTCAGTCCTGAATTTCTGCCTACGCGCTTGTGGCAGCTAGTAGACGGAATGCAGATGCCACGTCAGTCATTTCGTTCAATTCCATTTAGTCAGTTTGGCAAGGACAAGCCACTAGTGTCTGATAGAGGAAAGAGAATGTAGTCCATCTAGGTGGGGTCCGTCACCTACCTCCTAAAAATAAGCAATGCAATTACCTGGTCATGGCTAGGAAGATTGCAAGCTGACGGAGTAACGAGTTTCAAGCTGCAATAGGTCGTCAAGTATGAAATTTGTGGCAAAAAATAAAGTTTGTTAGTATTATGTAGATACAGGGAATAGTTTTATTCACCAAAGTATGCACGCATATTATCATTACATTGTTGCCATTTTAAAGTTGCCGTGTTCAGCGCGGTAGTATAAAAGCCTGGTAACCAAGAGTCTATGAAATCTTGGAAGAACTGTTTTCAGCATTGTCGGAAATAGTTTGTCTTCCTGTGAAAAAGCTGTCAAAATTCCGAAGGAAGTTGTGCTTAGTGGAGTAAGATCTGGCGAGTATGGTGGCTGATGTCGAACTTCCAACTCCAAATCCAGTAGTTTTGTCACTGTCGTTGGTGTGCTGTGTGGTAGCATTGTAGTTCAATAGAATATGAGTCGACTGACCGACCAATCTAGACTGATTTTCATCAAGTTTTTGGATCATTTGGTTCAGCTGGTCTCAGCATAAGTGCTTTCTTTGTGATCGGTGAGTCAGATTTCATGAAATCATAATGGATCACACCTGTGCAAGACCAGCAAACGCTCTCCACAAACTTCATTTGATGAATATTGCGCCTTGGGCTGTGTTGTGATAGCTTGCTCCTGCCCAACCATTGTGCTGAACGTTTGCAGTTACTGTATTGGATTATTGCACAACTCACGTTACAAGTCGACTCAAAAATGAATCAGTTTTGTGACGACAAAGCAACATCATGCAAGCTTCTAAACGTTGTTGTTCCTACTTTTCATGTGCAGCCCACATATGCAACTTTTTTTCATTTTGCCGAATTCAGTTAAGTTAGTTAATATCATCTGCTTGCTAACGTCAAAAATATCAGCGAAAATTCATATGCCCTTTGAGGTGGATCTGAAACGACGCTGGCTCCCAGTCCATCTTTACCCACCTCTGATTCTGGCCGACTCGTGACTCACTTGTGAGGTTAAAGTTAGCAGAACGAAGTTTCACAAATCAAGTTGATACCGCCTGCTGCCTGCAAAATACACCATTAGTATTTCGAGCTGTCTGCGATGCTGTATTTCCACGTAAGAACTCACATTTCATAATTGTACGAAGTATCAGCTTTCTCCATTTTAGAATAAGGGTAATAGAAAAGATTTGCAATGCTTTTCAAAGAACAAAATGGTCTAAAAGAAGGAAATATGTGCGGCGGCTTTCTAGCAAAAGCAAAAGAATGTCGAAATATAAGACCAACGTGAAAAAGAAGCTGTCAAACTCAACCATAGGCTTCACTAAAAATTTCACACTTGTTGACCCAATGGTTTTCACTTTTGAAGTCCGAGACTGCCTGAATGAGACCTTGTACTCGTGGAAATAGGGCCGAAGTCGTGTGTGACACGCCCAGTCAGTCACGGTGCCCTCTGACTTTAAGTGTGTGGGTTAGATGTGTTGAGATTCAGCTTCGCTATATACAAACTCGCGCAAAAGTGATGTCTTAGCCCACATTATGGGGCAGTGGTGGACACTGTCGCTTGCGACAGTGGAAATATCCTATTCTTCCGACTTTTGGAATCGCCTGGTTGTCGGCGGCCATATTCCACAATCGACCTAACTCGGTCATCCAAGGTGAAATTGGAGGGAACACAACGATCAGATTTCAGACTTCTGGCTTGAAAGTGTTGAGCAGGTATGTACTGTCGATCATATGGTTCATCGTTCGTCTCTCACATCTGGCTGACAGCACTCTTGAAACAGCGCATGCCATCTGCCATACGGAGACCGGCAAAGGACTGACAGATTTTCCGGAAGATTTCTACCATTTTAAACAGGGAGGGAAGATTAAACCATTGTATTATACCGTCTGTGGAGGAAAATAAGCGGCATTGGAGAGCGCACTAGGAGGAGTATGTTGTAATCGGGAATTATTGGATTACGGTCTGTTCTCCGTGTCGCCTATCCGATGGAAGCCATGTGAGAAGGTCCCGTCGGCATCTGCGACTGTCTGATATTGTACCTGATGAAAAATGCTTCGTCGTCGCCACATTAATTACTCAGATTGCGAGCGCTTATATGTCTACTTACGCAAGTGGCCTGCTTAAGGAGTTTGCACAGCGCGATACCAACATAACGAATGAACAACGCTGTGGGGATTGTTTAGATCTGCGTTGCATGAGCGTCGTGTTTCTCACTGATCTAATGTTTGACAGTTCAGTCGTCGCGAAAAGTTATGTTAACCGTGAATGCCTGGTGGGCGCAGGGATGGCGAATTGCGCGTGGATTAGTTTATTGTACTAACAGACTAGCACAGATTCTGCTGCACTTTCTCCCCCCTCATCAACCCCATCCCGGTGTCAAGACAGATTTAAGAAGGCCGGAGGTCGGACCGAGCGCAGCGGCTGACAAAATTAAAGATGCCGCCTACGCGTACCACATTCTACGTGTACCGGGCTTTTTGCAGACACAGGACCCTATCTCAGTGGGAGTGTGATAGAGACCACATCGCGAACGAGCCATTGCAGCCTGACTTCCCCTCCCGAGAGGACAGTTCTAACTCATCAGTTGGCAGCCTTCCAGGCCGCGGCTTTTTGCGCATCCTGATAGTTTAAGAGCACGTCCGATCGATTATGGTGAGGAATGCGCGCAGTATCGTGGAGATGGAGTCCCTAGCGCCGAACTCCTTCTCTCGCCCCTGTTCCAAGTTTCAGTCCGCTGTCCGAGCTGGTCAATCAGCTGGTGCTGGGATTGGACACAAGTGACTGGGACGGCGTGATCCTGAGCCTAGGCGTGCCATCACGCCCCACCCCCACCTCATCTGTCGCACCTGTGATGGGATTTTCGACTCTGTGCAGTCCGATAAACCCGTGCTGTGCCTTAAGCTGATGCTCGTGCCGGTCCAGCGCTTCTCCCGCTTGACCCGTTGTAGGCGCAAACCGATCAAATGTGCCATGGCAAGCACGTGCACTTTGAATCGGACGTTTTACTTTCACTGTACATAAACCTAATGGACCCCTTTTTGGAGCGCAATAATCGGCCAATTTAGTCAGCGCTAGTCATTTTACCCAGGAGGAGAGGTGCAGGGACTATTCGTGCACTTTGTCGGGGTCCGCGCCAGGTGACAGGTGAGGTGGGCAGTGATGAAATTTGTAAATGTGGATAATGCAAGCTGCAACAGTCTTGCATAAGGTCAAGTAGGGCCGCCACCTTTAACACTGTTCTTTTCAATAGTAAAGCCTTGAATATTATTAATTTTACTTTCTATCCATTGCTTTTTTCACCCACTTTCAGCTCCTCGCGGCACCCCCAAAATGTCAATAGGCTGAGCGGCCTCCAAATTAAACCATATTTAAGTAATTTCTTTATATGCATTATGAGGAAGCAAAACCCACCGCGGGACCTTCCGCCTATAAGCACCGTTTAGTATCTAAAATAGACAGTATTTTCGAATGCTACTGCCATCCAGCTCCTCGAGGAAAAATGACTTCATTACACTTAATCTTGAGTAGGTAGCGTGACCTGTCTTGAGTTTTCGACAAAATTCAGGCCAACAAAGTAGCCCATTAAAATATGTGCAAAGTTCAACGTCACTGGGTTCACATGCGCCTCATTCGCTGCGCATACAATGCGATAGTCCCCGTCCCCAACACTAGCGAAATTATGCCCTAACCGTTCCATGCCGAAAGGGAAATTCCTCAAATATTGGAATCCATAAAATGCTTAATTTGACTGTATTAGTAGAGCACATACCATCCTCAGCACAGTCATCCAAATTTATTTTCATTTTTGCCTGTAGAATGAAGAGGGTGAGGTTAAATAGGAATCCTCAACTTTTGCAAAAGTTGACTGAATCTGTTCACTAAAATAAAGAAAATCTATGAAAAAGGCGTGCTTGGTGAAGACCGATACAATGAAATATTAATTTATGACAGTTAAAACACTAGTGCCAATGAATATTATAGTTATCTGGTGAAAAAGTAACTGGAATACTGAAATTACTAAGCCGGAGTTTTTCTTTTCGTTCTTACTATAGTCTTGAAAAATTCTATTGAAGGCAATTCTAGGCTATCTTACTGGCTCTATGCTTTCTTTTCATCCAAGTCGGGTTGTTTAACTGCGAACAGCAAAAATAAATTTTCAATCACTGTTACTTTCGCAGACTCGACTTGGCAATGTTTTGTGGACGCTCAGATGATGAATGCGGTGATCCACGTCTAACCCATTTTTTTCGATGATGAAGGGGTTTAACCCCATAAATTTGTCTTCTCCGCAGTTGGCCGTACTTCGTCTCTGTGCGCAAGCCGAATCTCTTTCACCGACTCCACCCTCTAAATGCCCTCCCCTCCCCCGCCCCTACACTTTTGAGAGCCCAGTTTTGGTGAATGGAGGCGGTTCCTGGTTGACCCACTATGCTGGTCGTCTTGGTGGGTGAACTGGGTTTGTGATGCTACGGGTGATAATCTTAAAACCTGCAGCCTCCCCTGCTCCAACTTCCAAGCCTATTTCGGCTTCACGGCCGGTGAGGAATGGGTGAATCAAGCCTTACTTTTTCTCCTGATGGTTACGTTCAAAGACACAAAGCAAACCGCAACTAGAAGAGATTTACTGACTGTCTGGGATAAATATTTTTCGAGAGTGCGCAAAACACCAGAAAACAGTCAGAAATTTTATGACTGCCCCCTTCTTTCCCCCCTACAACCCCCCTCCCCCCCACTGCCTACAGCGACTAATAACTGTGCTCGCCACTGTTTCACGATCCGCCCACAGAGCGCAGGGGCGGCGTCTTTTTCATGCCCACCTATCGTAAATACGCGATCGCTTTAATGTATTCCTCAGGGCTATGACAAGCAAGAAACCAGTGGTGTGGACGAAAACCAGTGACAAAAAGGAGACAAAACTCACTACTGCCAGATATGTTGGAGAAAAAAACAAGCAGCTGTTTACACTGCGGAAAACACGAAAACGGTTAACAGGCTCAGATGAGTCGACACGTCGGCGTCGTTGCCGACGATGTCCACCGTGAAATCCACAGCGGGGTGAGAGCAGGGATGGTGACTTCCACTTGACTTACTTTACAGTAATAGTGGACTTGCGTGACATCTGCCGCATTCACTCCTCCCCCACCTGGACCCGATGTCATGACAGTCATGAAAATCAGAGGCGGGAGAGGACGCAGATGACGAAGACCCGCATTTAAACGTACCACCACATCCCGTGATCCACAACATACAACTGATCAGGTGCATCTCGGATCCCTACTACTGTGGCGTGAACCTGCACCAGGTCGCAAAACGACCTCGCAAATGTCGGTATTTGTTATGGGTGCGCGTCCCCAATAACGCCCACCGAACCCCGACCCACCCCCTGTTTTGATCCAGCACATCTACCGCGTGGCTCATTTTACGGGCACCCGGGATGAGTACTAGCCTCAGTCTTCCACCCTACTTTGCGTTTAAAACTATCACTGCAAGTACTGACGTCAGCGGTTCCAGTGACGTTGTCAATTAGGCTACATAACTGTTGTAGAAATGAGCCGGCAAGTCAAGTTATCCAGTGACTTTAACTTAGGCGTAAGAAAGCTCGAAGGAGAGAGAGGCGAGGAAGTAGGAGCATGAGACTGGAAGGAGAATAAGACGAAGAAGGAGAAGGTGAAGGAAAAGAAGTGATCCCTAGGTTTGTGTCTACTCATTGTAGAGCAGAGCTTATTCAACTGTTGGCTGATGGAACCAAAAACATCCGCAACAAAGCTAACTTGCAGTGCCGTATCGTACTAGGAAAAACGCAAGAATTCACTTCGACTACTACCACTAGGAAAGCATTCAGTGGGCTTTGGTTCCCCACCCTTCCTTGTGCTTTCAGAAGCTCCATTGGCTGTGCTGGTTTGCTTATCTTAGACTTCTGACTTAAGATGACTTGCTAAGGCCTCGGACACAGAGGCGACAAATGGACTACTGTTTTTAAGCCTGCAGATGTTTGCCAGCGGTGCCGGCAAAGGTAAACCGTGCTCCACAGTGCAGATGACAAACCGTGCGTTTACATTAAAATTACGCTGAAACTGTCAAATGTAATTGTGAGAGTCACTGACCGTCGAATAGGCAAGGACCTTTCTGTCGAATCATTTTGGGGAAGATGGTCCTATTTGCACATGAACACTCCGCCAGACTTGGCGTAAGCTCGCATTCGAGGGGGGTCGGATGGAAGATGCTTCACTCGATCTCTTGAAGTTTGCCGCAAAGCACCCATTAATTGTTCAACTGTCGGAATTCTCTTAGGCCGCCAAGTTCTAGCATAGTCATAGATGGATGATGCTTGAGAGGGTTTACGGTCGGTTGGGACAGTTATGTGCTAGATAGTCCGCGGAATACTTGAGACAGTCTGAATTGCCTACTTTTCAGAAACGACTTTTCACGGCAGACTATAATCGGGTGATTGTCCTACTCTCCTAATCTGCTGTATTTGTAAAATTTCCGTCGATAGGTAATAGTTTAACAGGAAAGCAGGCAACTTTTATGAACATGTGGCGCGAAGATTAAAAGAGGGTGGTTACGCTTAAGACTGGCTTCAAGCTGCCCTTCAGTACATATTGACGGTCTACAAAAGGCCAGTGCGAAATCCTTCGACAAACCTATAAATGTGTACTCTCCAAAACATTGTACTGAGAGATTAATGGAAGGTCTTTGGTTAGGTTGCTAGAATGTTTGGTTGACAGACGACTTTCAAGATAACACCGCAGGTATGTTCACTGATCTGGAGCTCCAATCACAGACCAGATTCTAGCGCCGAATTGCTGGTGATAGATAAGTAGTCACAAATGTTCGGCTTTCCCTCGATTTCCTCAGGTGGGAGACGGGAATAATAACCTCCCCTTTACACATAATTCAATGAAGATTATGGTCAGGATTTAAGTTAGAGTGAAGTCTAGGGTTAGGATTAGTGTCAAAGCCTGGGTTAGGGTTAAGACACAGGAAAAGGGTACCTTTTCCGACATATATAGTACACGATCACCTGCGTTACTGAGGCGAAGTTCCCATTCCCACGTCTTGCCCTTTTCGGTATTCATGATTGCGAAATGCACAGGCTCAAAGTTGGCAGTATCAACATGAGATTTCGGCGTGAGCAGGCAAATTCTTATGCTGGGTGCTTAGCTACAGTTTCTACTTCTGCCTGTCGCCCGAATTCCGGAAATGCTTGTCTCGTTTAGACCGAATAAACTGCTTCGGCACAAAGACTGCTGGACTTCTTTGATGACTAGCTTTTACTCGAGTGTACTTTAAGTTCTCAGAAAACCGCCAAACCAACTCGTTGAGATGGTCTGAATGGTCGTTAAATAAGCGGGAGGACGATGCAAGTGAGGTGAATATTTAGGTAACGAATTCGATCGTACAACCGCGTCGCATGCCCTTGCGGACAGTCATCGCAATTTGAGCAAAGTTCTTAGCTGCTGGCCGATTAAATGAGACTTTCAGGTAGTTGGAAGCCAAAGGACCATTCTTCGCTATTTCTGGGATATTAAAAAAACCAAACATTTTACTTGGCTTTCGAAAATGCACAGTCGGTCAAAATATGCTTCCTTCGATCAGGTGATGGGGACTTGGAAGTCTCGAGTAATCATGGCTAATTGATTGAGGTTCTCGAACTTACCTCAACTAGCTGATCTATAAAAATAAAAAAATCAGGACATGTGCATAAACAATCAGACAGTCATGACATAACACGTACGACTGACCATTCATGAGGAGGCCAGTACCTCGTTGGTCATCGACGGTGGTATCGACTCTTCACTGTGGGCCAGACGTCAGCCTAACTTCCCCAAATAGGAAGGCGGTGGAATTTCCGGAAGTTTACTCCGGGTAATCCCAGACATCTTTCCAGAAATATTGAAATCATTGGCTCAACTGAACAATAAACGACCAAGTAGCGGTCTGCGATGTGGATGACTGGTAGAACACGATCGTCCTCTCAGCCATTAAACTTAGACAGTGTATGCATCTTTTAGTTCACTTTTCTGCTCCCGAACGAGACCCATTTGGCTGATATTTCACGGCCTGGACCCTCCTACCTCTCACAATCCAGTGGCCTGCTGACTTAGTTTCATCTCTCTAGCCTTGTCTGCGTTGAATGACTTACGCTGGCTCGTGTTATTATATCCCCTTACATATTTGACTCCCGCTAAGTGCGCATGGCGACCAGTCTGCCTAAATGTGGTTGGTCTTGCCCAACCACATGCGATCTGACCGAGGTGGTCGTGTTGTATCCAGTTGGTCAACGTTTGGAATTGTCCACGCCCTCTTCGTGAGTGCTTCCACATTTGGCCCTTGTTGACATTCCCCTTTTCCCTTTTATAACCCTCTTTTGAGCATGATGGGCGTTTTTTTAATTAACTACTTTTTGTGTTCTGACCTTGAGCTAGGAATTCGATTTGCACGAACAGTCACAAAGGAATTCGTTGTCTAGGGTATCCATTGTTGAGGTTTGTACGTTTTTCATTACTACCGCTATTCTATCAATTGTACCGTAAATACACCGAAATATGTTTTGGCTTATACGCGTCATCCGTCTAGCACGGAATTTTACAGGTTGGTTGTCAATGCTTAGAAAAGGCGATTGAGAAGACAACTTGTTTCCTCGTTTCTTGCACGTGTGTTTGATGACAAAACTCCGAATTGCCAACAGAGGCGAAGAGACGAGTCCCAGGAAACAGTCGTGAAGAAGGAGACACAATCGCTGGGGAAAGAACTTTATTCGTCTGACGTTTCGGATTCCTGCTCGAGCCCATCATCAGAGACAAAAGCAGATACGGGTGCCTTTGTCTCTGATGATGGTTCGGGCAGGAATCCAAAACGTCAGGCGAATAAAGCTCTTGTCCCAGCAATCGTGTCTCCTTCTTCAAAACTTCAAATGTTTGCTGCCCTGACATACATGTAAGTGGGGTGTCATGTTTCAACCAGTGGTGCCTTTCCGTATAAACCGGAGGGCTTTGAACTGCAGAAGTCGCTAAGCTCGCCCTTAGGATCTCCGGTCAGTTAGGTTAATCTGTTTCGCAAAAGATAATTAAAAGACAAGAAAGGGGGAAATGAAAATACAAGAACCCTAAGTATGGCAAAGTTCTTCTGTTAAGTTCCGCTATATGGCAAGGTCTTGGGTTGTCCTGAATACGACGGGCGGGAAGCCTTCTATTCATAGCTATAGCTGACGCCCTAACACCCTCTATAAATGAATCTTGATTTTCTGAAGAGATCCTCCCAGACGCTCGTCCTGCAGTTCCGTCGGTATCTGTACTTAATCTAAGTGCTGTACGTATTGCACATACCAGGGTTATCGTAACGTATCCGTATGTTCTCAGAATGGAGTTGAATGGCGCAGTCTCATCCCCTTTATTCTATCTGTATGCATATCAGCTTGAACTTGTTATTAGAATTAATGGACGGAGTTATTCTTCGGAAGATGTGATAAGCGTTTCTCGGTTGTATGCGGCAATAGGAACTCACCGGTAGTACATATGGCCGCATGCTAAATTTCAGGGAGATTGAGCTACGGTTAAGGTTTGGGTTAGTGTTAATGTTACAGTCAGCGCTGGGATTAGGACACCGGAACAGGCAATCTTCCTGGAATTTAGCTCAAGGCCACCTGTATATAGGAGGGGGAGTGCTTATTTCCATGTCGTACCGGTTGGTTTTTTTCGCGAGTACTAAGATCTATGTATGCGTGCCCTGTTACAATAATTCAAAGGTTCTGCAGACGGCTTGAATAAAAACTATATCCCGACCATTCCACCGGTCTAAAAGTTCAGGTACACAGTCCCCGTTTCTTAGTTTTCGCATAATGAACCACTTTGTGATCCTGCTAAAAAACCATATCTGTGTAGGAGATATAAAGTGAACGTACATTAATTCTTTCACTACAGATCCCGACTAATTTCATTCTTTCCGACAATGGAATTCAGCACTTTTCCAGCATTAAAAAGGCATTACACATCAGTTAATGTCGACTACCGTAAACCTTCATTTTTTTCCATGTCTATAGTACGCTCTGAACTGCCTTAGTTGAATCTCATCTTAGTAGCGAGTATAACGTAAATTCATTTTGTTCTGTAAACTGTAGTCTTGAGGTTCTTTTCAATAGACAGGGTTAAGGAAGGTGTTCAACAGTAATACGTGCAGGATCGACGGTTTTTGAAGATTCACGTCAGAGGTCCCTTCATTGCATCTTCGATAAAGTGCACTTCTTTCGCCCCTTCTTGTTTGTTTTCCGCTTGAGATAGACACTACTCAGAGGCTGAACGATACAGTTCTGGCAACGACTATCCGGCATTCACATACAGCGTGCTCAGTAAGGGAGTCCCTAAATCACGTCTAACCTATTTCTCTTCTTTTTTTGAACCTTCAGGAGCCTACGTCCCGATCTTGGAATGTAAAGAACTTCAAAGTACTTGGATTCGTACTCCTGTGTGTATAAGTCTTCTTGTAGTACAACATCCCTTTGAGGAGGCGGTCGAATCTCAGTCCGTAGCCGTAGCCCCAGCCTAACCCCACCCTTTAACCCCTAACTCCAACTCCTAACCCTAACTCCTAATCCCAACCCCTTACAGATACGGCTACAAAGTAAGATCTTGCCGAGGAGGCATTTGAAAAATTCCCGGTGCCACTATAGCATGATTCCTGCCTTCATTTTTTGTTCATACTTCAGCACATCTTACAAAATTTTGTTACGAGAGTTTTGTACTGAAGCAGTGCACAGTGAGAAAGCAGCGTCCCGACACTGTCTTCTAGTAGTGCTAGAATCTTGCCCCAAGTGCGATCGGCCGGTGATGCTCACGAACAAGAAGGTCCGTGGTCAGAATGTCCCGGTATGGAGCTGCAGAAGAGGGGGTTTCCAGTTATAAGGGAGGAACAAATTCTTCCATTATTGTGATTTGAACGGGAGGCTTCACTGTAGTTTGAAGCTTTGTGGAATTTTAGAGCTAGTTTATCTATGGAGAAACAGATTGCCACTGTAAGAAGTGTCAAAACTTACTGGCAAACCCCCAACTGGTTCAGTTACTGTCGGAAAGTCCGCTCTGAAATAATATCTGTCGCTAGAGGAGGAAAGCCGAAAAGAACACCGGAAAATCCAATAAAAATCGACGAGGCCAGATCTGAGGGGTGCGGTAAGTACAACCATGATCGCCCATCAGGTGGAGATGGACTTGCCTAAGAAAGTGATGGTGACCCAGAGCAGAATTATCGGAACCACGGCTCACGCATTGGTGGTCCGTTGGTCTTCGGATTGCGTCAGGGCACGGTGTTAGGTACCTCTACATACATAAGGGAGATGCAGCGACGTTGATCCGTATCAATGAGCCCGAAGTAGAAGCAGGTTCAATAATACATCCTGACGAATGGTCTGCTTATCGAGGAATTAATCAGGCTGAGTACGGTTACAAAACCGTCGATCACAACGAAAAGTACGTTAATCCGAATAGAGGCGCGCATATTCAACAAGTCGAGAGGACTTGAGTAGACAGCAGGATTGAGATTGTGAAGAAAAATCACGAAGTTCCACAGCAATCACCTTAGGGGCACTTTGATGAGCACTGCTGGTGTGTCTTGAAAGGAGTTAAAGACCACTTTGTAGGAAATCTACGCGATATTAAATAAGTATTTGTTGCTTAATTGTTGCGATTTAATTCGAATTTGATTTTCGCCATGTAACTGACATATTTAAAATCTGATTCCGATTTCTGACTAGTACCTATTAGGATGGAAATTACACTATATGAGCACCCAATTCGGATAGACTGAGGCTTGGAGACAGATTAATGCGAATAAAAACGACTCTTCGGAAAAAATCGAGTTGTACTATTCGATTTTTTCCGATAGGTCTTTGTTCTTCGTCATATCATCTCGGAATGCACACTACCTCAGCCACTCAATGGATTACTATGTCCACATTCCGTCCTGCGGCCAGGCCGAGTCGATGAATGTCACTTTCACATGAATTTGCATATTGATGTTCATCGCTGACAAAAAGTGAGCTCGTGTCTCAATTGTTGGGACGGCTGATCGGATGAACAACGGATTCAGAGTTTGAGCTCAGAGTGTTCGTATCCTTGAGCGAATGATGATCATAAAATAGCTCTTTTCTGGACGGCAATGTTTCTCCGCGAAAATAAGTATCGAAAAAAGTAGGAAAAGCTCTTGAATTCGTTATAAATGGAGTCTTGAGCACAAATGAACCAGGCAATCGCCTAACCAAGTAGCTACCTTTGAAGGTGGGCGGAAATATTTGTTATCAACGTTAAGCAAAATCTTAATTGGGCATGTTAACAGTTGGTGGTAGCTCGTTGCCTTGTAAAGCGACGCTGAGACATCTTATGGTTCGTCAGGACTGCTAACCAAAACGTGAGCGGCTTCATCTGATTCGCATTCAATCACGGCACTCTAAACCATGTTCGCTTAAAAACCCTGCTCATGGTTCTGGTACATGCTCGAAATCAAACTACACACTGCAGAGATAAAGAATACGCAGACCAATTGGAACACATTGACCATAAATAGCCCACAATAACCTCCTATTGTTGTTGTGATTGGACAACCGCTAGCTAGAGCCCGCAGATAATCATCCGTTGTTTCGTGTGGCAACAGTCACTGAATGCCACTCAATGCTTTCATTTGCCTGCACTCCCCATCGCGGTCGCCTGTCCCCCTCCTAGTTGCCCTCCGGGACAGATTGATGGCCTTGAATGGGCAGTAGTGTCGTTGAGCGAACAAAACCCGATCCCTTAATTTGGACGGGCCTTACAGGAGGCCCGATTAATCATAGCGAACGGGGCGTACCTGATGTGAGACGCAGTGTGGTGGACGATCTAGACAGACAGAGCTCTAGTAACTGCTCCTTGGTCCACTTTTTGGCCAAACAAGGGGGGGTTCCGACATAAAACAGTGAAAATGCGCACTTGGCACCCTTTTAGCTCCATGTCCATTTGCGGCGTTTATTAGGACCCCACTTTCGGGACACGCACCTCGTCCCCGAAGTGGCATCCATTTTTTTCAGCATCTACGCTCATGACATTTGAAAACACACCCGCCGATCAACACCTAGGTGGTCCTAAATCGTCCACCAGCGCAACTCGGTGACGTTTTGACTGTGGCTGACGCGATCACTCTGTCCTTATCCTACGTGGTTAGCCGACCGCCGCCTCGTCTGGAAACTGTCCGCACCTAAGTGACATCCGATCCTTGTCCAAACGCTCGCCTGACAGCCTGTCTTAGCCACCGCCTGTTGAAGGGTTTAAAAACCAAAACGAGGTAAAGAGACGACTGAAAAAGCTAATTCTCGGGGCCATTCCGGCTGGGGTCCTCCTCGCTTCCGGCTGATTATTTTGTATCGATCACCACAGAAAACACAATTTGAGATCTACTCTTGGCTTCTTTCCATCCTCGCCGATCCTCCTCATCGTCCCCTACACAAGCGGACAAGGCCGTTCTGTGTGCATACTTTGGTTAACTGGAGTAAACACGCTGCAAGACAGAGGTCCTTGGTCAGTCAAAGTTGGTTTTTGATTTTTCACACGAAGTGTCGTGTTCTGTCCAGCACGTTTTTCTTGCTTACTTAGAGAACCGATCAGTCCTTCGTCAGGGCAGCATAAATTAGTGTTTTTTTCACCAGTGAACTCTTAAAGTATTCCAGGACAACGACAAGATAACAGGAAGTATGATCTTCAGTCGATTTTGAAGACAAAGGGAGAGAGACCTAAGAGTACAGCAGCCTGAGCACTGACTTGGACCGAAAAGGCAGTTGATGAATATGACACAGGGAGTCAATAAGAGCAACTACATGGGTTGGCTCGTGAGGCATAACCTTAGATACAAGAAATGACTCTAATTTTGGAAAGGATAGCTGCTGTTTCGAACACTTCGGGGGCTGTTTCACTGTCAAAGCATAACCCTGTCGGGAAAAGAACTCGGAGTCACGGTACGCCGAGTCCCTCCTATTTCTGTGGTTCTGAGCAAATGTAAATGTATTTAAACCATAGTCCGTCATGAAGCAGCGGGTCCCCAATAGCAAGGGGTGGACTAACCAATACTGAATGCTGTTTATCTCGCCAAGCAAACCCCAGACCAGGCGGACCCGACATGAGAGACTCAGATACCAGCGAAGGTCCCAGATCTATCCTGTTTTCAGGACACAAATAGGTCTTTTCATGTTTGTACAGGGCTCGACAGCGCCTCAGTGTAGATAGGTTTTAGAACCGGAGATCCGAGTCAAAACTGAAGTACCCCTCTCCGTCCTGCATTGGAGGTTTCCCCTTGTGGCCGGAAAGGTAGTTTTCAGATTCCACCTTTTGTATTCAGGTTAATCCGGCCGCATCAGGCCAACAGTTAGGGTGGGATTAAGCGGCTGCCAAATTATCCGTAATGCAGCCAGACCGGTCATCATTCACGTGGAAACGAACATGAAAAACCCAATTATCAATAAACGTGGGAGCTCAGAGGCGCTCACGACCGACCCATTGGCGCGAACCGGAGGCAACATGGCCGTCTCTGTTAAAAGCACAGGCTGTCCTCTTAGCATTCCTCTGTCTAAGCAGACTGGGGACTCTAGAAAGCGGATTAAAGTCGTGGCAAAATAGGCGAACTTGTTCTGTCCGAAGGAACAGTTGTTCCAGTCAACTGGAATCTACTATAACTCAAGTCATCTGAATTTATCCGAAGAAAAATCCGCCAGAATCCTGCCGGACAAGAATAATGAGTTATCTGGACGGCAGATCAGAGAGAGGCCAGGCTGGGAAAGGCATAGCAAAATGATTCACATACATCGTTTTGCGGGACTGTACAGCTGAGCTTGGACACTCGGTTTCGCAAGTGTACGCGTCCTGAGGCACATCCTCGTTGAATGGTACTTCTTTAGAAAAGCTGCAAATAATTTTGAGGAAGCAACAATGTTTTATGCCGATTGCTATTTTAACGGATCACAGTTGGTAGTTGGGGGCATATGTATACTTAACGGTTGTCCTTCTTGCGGAAATTTTAAAAATAATCCTGTGGAACAGTATTTGTTGCATTAAAACCCTTACTATCCTATATGGAAACTACATGTTCTTCCATTCCTTTGGCTTTAGGAGCAAACGTATCTTGTCCCATTGTTGATAGATTATATGGGAGGGGGTTGTACTAGTGCGGCCACTCTCGTTCCCGCTGACTACACTCAGTGCCAGTGAAATAGAGATTTCAGAGCAGAAGTACGCAAAGAGGCAGAAAATGTCGGAGATCGTGTTTATGAGTACCGAACGTTAAATGGCATACCGTTACGAGCGAAGGCATTGGAACGAGACAAATGGTCTTAAGCCCTAAGCTGACAAAAAGAGAGATAAAGACGATTTAAACTTCATTGTAAATACTGTGGAAGTAGCAAGCTGATGCATTCATTGTTTGTGCCTTCCCGACTACTTGTTTATTGAGTGATTGCAGGACAGGGATCGTTTATGTGCCATCTCCCCTACTTTCGGCAGGGCACAGAAATAGGGACGCCCCGTGATACATGCGGCCTTATGCTAAATCCCAGGAAAATTAGGGCCAGAGTGGAGGTTAGGGCTATGATTAGGATTAGTACACAGGAATGGGTAAACTTCCTGATACCTATCGCAAGGACGGCTGCATTACGAGGGGGCGTTCCTGCTCCCGTGTCCTGACGAGAGGTACATAAATTACGGTAAGATGTGGTTTAGTAGCCCCACCTGATGGACACTATACTGTTGGAGTTGGGATTAAGGGGGTTAGGGGTTAGAGGTTATGGTTATGGACTAGGGTTAGGGGTTGTAGATAGGGGTTAGAGGTTAGCGCAACTATTTCCTAACCATTCAAAGTACAACCGCGCATTCCCAATTGCTTTTCTTCTGCATACAACTACTTGACCTCGTCGTCTGTGCGTTCCTCGGCCCCACCTGTAAAAACTCACATCACCACTGGCCCGTATTAGAGGTGACTGGGGTTTGTTTACTTCACGCGGAGCTACATAACCACATCCGACCTAAATTACCCCTACTGATTGCGGTTCGATCAGTAAGTTGTTTCAGATGTGATCTTAGTTTTGAACGTTAACTATGCTCTATGCCAGTAGTATACAACTGTGTAATTATTTGCCGTACTGACAACACAGTTACTAACTAAAAGCCCAGGCACGAGTGTTTCGCCGGTCGCGCGTCGCTGCCTGACGCAGCTGCGAGGGGTTCGGCCCATCAGTGGGTTCCCCAGCCTTTCCCATGTGTTTTCTGGTAAATTAACCTCAGTTCCACCTTGCCCTGTTCGGTTTCCGAGGAAATTAATGCGCGAACCTGGAGCAAATCTTTGCTCCGCCGCTAATTCGACAAACAGCTTACTCCGCGAAGTGAAACACTCCTCATTCGTAGTTAATCCAAAGCTCCCCTCGGAGCTCTGTCTCTAACTCGAATGAGAATTCGGTTTCAAGGCCTGTCAGACGGAATTCTCCCTCTCCCCCCCCCCAATCCCCCACGCGCGCTGGGACCCTACTCAGCTGGGCAGCGGGAGTTTCCAGGTCAGTGGATTGCTTGAAAGTGGATCGTTCGAATGGAAAATTCCCATCTAGCGGTCGGGGTGCTGCTCCACCCCCTGCCGCCGCTCCCCCACCCCACCCCCCGAGGCACTTGCATTCTTCGACCGTCACAATTCTATAATGACTCACCGCTCCACTGTCCACGCCGGTCCACATTGGAGGCGAAATTAAACACCGCCTGGCCCTCGACTCCGGAAATCAGATCCGCCTACCGCTGTTGCGACGAGCC
>CACRXP010000233.1:68615-81765 GCA_902702965.1 Spirometra erinaceieuropaei
ATTTGGACCCTGCTGATTGGATCTCGCCGCCGCTGGTACCATAGTCACCGCCTCTGGCCGGTCTTTGAGTTTCTAATGCGTTCTCGTTCACAGCAAAGACTTTCCACAAAAATCCGTCTTCCTGGTTTATGGTTTAGGAATCTCGTGACTTAAGCTTTCGGTTCTGACAAAGTTTTGTTTGATGGAAGGGGAATCTCATCATGCCATGTTACCGAGGGGACTTGTGACATGTTCTCACGGGTAACGATTTTCCAGATCTGTGCCCAAATACGCTTGATGGTATTATCGGCATCTCCCCTCCCCCTTCACAAACCTTCTGACTTGCTGTGTAGCCCTAAACTAGGTTAGCGGTTAAGCGCTGTCTTCTCCGAGTTCCTCTCGTTCTGGTTTGTAAGCTGACCTCTTTTCAAGGACGTTCTCAAAATAGGTTAATTTTGTCGTCGAAAAGCTACATGCAGCACTACATGGCTGTGGCGCGGAGTGTGGTAAAGTATTCATGTGAGTCACTTGCGCACATGGGTTATGAGTAATCATCTAGAAAGGTAGCATAACCAATCAGGCTTACTTTAAACGTATCTAATATAAGTCCCTTATTTGCACTCGCAAAATGCAAAAGAGTGTCAAGAAAAATCATCTTAATAACAATAGACAGAAGTAATACTGAAAACGGGCAGAACTTCGTGGAATACCTTGCTGACAGCACGATAGGCGACCGTTTTCGTATCGAAACAACAGTACTAATATACTCACTGACAATTGCAGTGTCTATTGTCGGATTTGTTTGCTGTGCGGCAGTCCACGTCCACTCGAGTCTCTGAGATCCAGGGCAACACAGAAATACCCGTTTCCTCTACTATTTCAGTAGATTCATGAACATGTAATCACCAATAAGCGTCTCTACAAATACATATTTAGCAGTACTCAGAAACAGACGGTAACTAAAAATCTATATACGTTTCCTTGACTTTAGGCTAGTTTCGTTCATCAGTTTCAGCTAAATTTAGGGACCCCATATGTGCCTACCCTGAAGAGTAGGATCAGAAAACTGCCGAGAGAAATATCAGTTTGAACCTCCCCAGTCCATCTTGCGTAACAACGTATGCAGGATATGTTGCGCACACTAGTTCTGGAGTTCGTTGACGTTTCGGACAACTTGCATGTATTGTGAAAAGCTGTATTCTTGCCCCGCAGGTCCAAGAACCCCCGACCAGGGCAATAACTGCAGACGTGGGCGAGTCCCTTCTATCGCAATCGCGACAATCTGGCCACAGTAAGCAGCTGAGGTGGCGGAAAAAAAACAAAATCGATCTGTACGAACCCCAAAAACCTGTTCCAATCCCGTCAATTTTGTATTATATTAGAAGACTTTGGACATGAATTGCACAACCAACCTGTGGGCACGATAATCGCTCCAGAGGTCTCTTCCGCCCTCTCAGATTGTCATGTTCCCGCCCACTTTTTTCAAAAAATGTTATTTTTCTCGACTGACTTTTTAAACTGTTCGAATTTGGGAAAGGCCATGGAAATTTTGTTGTAGATGTAACTGATCAATAGACTTTTGGGCTTTTTTGTACTCCAAGTTAAAGGTTAGGGTAGAATTTCAATTGAAACACCCCAGAAAAAGGGTATTTGTAGTGAGTATACCATTCCACTGGGTTCGTTTAGCTGGCATAGTAAAATGAGTGGGTGTCATGCCAATGTAATCACTTGCTCTGGCTGATCAGAAGAAATGGTAATATTTTTGCGAGTCACAAACCCGTAAAGAAGCAGCTTCATAGTCGCTGGCCTCAAATGATTTCAATTTAGTGGTGAAACTGAAAGTAGATGTGAGAAAGGCGATTCACTTCGTAACCCACTGATGAGATGAGGACTCTGATATTGTGCCACGCAGCATTAATCAGTTCGTTTATTGATTATTATTATTAATATTATTATTGCTATTATTATTATTGTTGGTAGTAGTAGTAGTAGTAGTAGTAGTAGTAGTAGTAGTAGTAGTAGTAGTAGTAGTACTAACAGAAATATCAATATGAGATGACTGATGAGCCGCGAAAACATTGAATGATATCCCCCAACGGGTTGTAAGGGTTGAGCGCAGGAATTGGTACTTCCCCGCATTAGAGGTGGCCTGCGTTAAATTCCAGGGGGCATCTATTCCCGTGTCCTTAACCTTAACCTTAATCATAACGTCATCTCTAGCCCTAATCCCACCTTCCCTCCCCCTCTGGGATTTCGCGAAAAGCCACCTCCAAAACGAAAGATACGTATTTTCAAGTCCTACCGTTTTCAGTATTTGAATTGTTAGACTACAACTCATAAGCTCTTCGTGACCATCACATTCATGGTTCTGCAGTATTTAGAAATAAAGCGTATACAAATACTCAAACCCCAGATACGTTATAAAAACACGAGTAAGCTTCAGGCATAGTCTTTCCATTTTCTGCCTAACGCTACGTAAGCATAGTATTAAAACTATCAGGTTTATAGACTGGTAGACCTCAAGTCATATTGCTAGTATAGGTGCATTGCTGGATGAGGAGGGAATCAGTTTTTTCCGTAAGACGTAGTGCGTTTCTACCTAGTCGTCGTTGTCCTCTTCCTTTTCTTCTTCTTCTTCTTCTTCTTCTTCTTCTTCTTCTTCTTCTTATCCTTCCTCCTCTTCACTTCCTTATTTTCTTCCGTCTTCTCATCGGTGTCCCGCTGTGCATCCCCCATGCGTCTTTACTAGAGCTTGTTACGGATTAAGTCTACGATTATTTGGGGAAGTTGTTGCATTGTAAGCCCTCTTGCCTATTGCAGACATGCTGTTTATTGTGAGTTGTAAATGAACATCCGTACAATAACATACTACGTGAAGTTTTCTTGAGAACAGTATAGACAGTAGACCCTGCAATAATCGTTCCGAAATAAATAATATTTTGTGGTACTCGTGAAGATCTCAATGGATCACAAATTCAATGAAACAGGATAGACATTTTCTTTGAAATTCATTGACTTAGGTAAGTCATTTGCGAAACGCATCGGATTTTAGCTCATATGTTCTCTCATAATTTTTTCGACTCCCTGGACAGGACCTAGGGCGACTTAGACATGCCCTCTGAACAATGGAGACTGCAGACTCGATTTAGGGAGTCCAGGAGACCGGTTCTACTGTCTTACGTTTATCACTGATCGCCCATCGTTGGCAAGCATAATCAGCCTAGCCCAGAGGGCTCCACTCTTAGGCTAGTTATCAACAGATTTATCCGAGAGGGGCTACCGACAAAAACAAGGGGACCGGGACGACTGTTTGCCATCGGCCGGTCGTAACCTCACTCCAAGAGAGCATATGAGATGTTAACCCGAGCGGGTTGGTCGTGGAGTATTTCTGAGTCAGAGGTACTCACACTTGAGCTACGAGCCCAGCTTCTGTCAAGATATATCAGAGAACACCACTATCCTCTTACTATTGGATATTTTTGCTTACAAATGACAAGATCCGGGTTCTTAACCAGGCAACTGAGTGGCTGATTTTAATGCATTTTGACCCGTTGAACTGCGCCCGAACCTCGGTTGCGCCAGCACCTGGATTTTAGGAATCACAGTCTGATGGCGACGACTAAGCTATAAACAGGCATTAAAGTGTCCCTTGTATTTTTCGGTGAGACTTGCCAACTACTGACAGTTTATTGCTATGCGACGGGTTGAAAGATATCTGGATCGAGAGCTCCATGGCTCCCAATTTGGAAGTAAATGGAAGAAAAAAACCGAGGGTCGATGTCTTCTTCTGTGCCATTGGGAGCCCAAAAAGCGACGTGTCTCCCATAATCATAGCCAAAAACAACGTAACTCAGGACGGCATAGGGAATGTGCTTCCTTCGATTGCATAGTCAGTGATCTCTATCTTCCCTTATCGCTTTATTCGTTCGTCGACACGTTTGGAATGCCACGAGTAAGGATATAAACTAGACCAACTCAGATTCGTAAAGGATAAAAATGAATTGTTGAAGTACCGTCCCCTCAATAACTATACTGGGTAGAGGGAGCGAAATGGTGATTTATCTCCCAACAAGGTTGAGCAGAGAGGAACAATAACGTCTGCGCATCGACCTTGTGAAGTACTCCGTACTTTAAATAAAAGAGTTGACATTGCCAGCCAATTCGCAGCATATGAACGACCGTAAGTGTGCAACAAAGGCAGAAAGTTGCACACAACATTAACAATATTGGTCACTCAATTGTCATAAGCGCCGTTTCATTATGCACTGATTTTCATATAAAGATAGGCCCGATGAACATGCTGCCCAGCCGAAAGTAGAAAATCAGTCTAACAGCACTGAACCAAGCACTCGCCTTGGGCCTGGGAATGGCTGTACTATATCTGAGCGAGAAGAGAGTAAAGACGCATCCGACAAGTGCAGGTCAAGGCTGAACAATGGGCCTTTCAGTGGGATAAAACAAAGACGTTAATGTACCCAGATTTCATACCTGGCTACCCCACATATTGCCTCGAATTTCTCCCGAGCGACGGCCATCATAATGGAAGTTCAGGCAAACAATGACAGCTCTTCGTATACGTTCAGTCATAACGCTCATTAAGGATGCATTCTCAGCGTCAAATGGAATCTGAGAGTATTATGAATTTTGTGGCCCCAAGCCTGACAGAAAGGCTGACTACAGAACAGCCAAAGCCTTTCAAAGCCGGCTCGATATTTCGTGTTAGATCCGCTGTAAAATTAGAGGAGGAAACGTATATAACCTATTCGAGATCTAGCCTAAATAGGCCTGTTTGAGGGCGGGATAGGACAAGGGAATGGGTAAGATGTGGTTGTATAGCCCCATGTGATTGACACCATACTGTTGCGGTTAGGGTTAGGCTTTAGGGCAGCTATTTCTCAACCACTCACAGTACAACCGCGCATTCCCAATAGCTATTCTTTTGCATTCAATTATTAGACCTCCCACCAAGGATAGCAGAGTTTTAATTGGGGGAAGTTCGAAAACCGACTCGTAACGTCACCTTTAAAATTTGCCCAGCACATCCGCCTGGAAGAGCGAGTTGAGTTTACCATTGGTCTTGACAAATTTCTAATCAAAAATCTTCCCGGTCAGTAAGAGTTTGTTGTGACGTTGTCTGTTGAACAGTTTCGATACTCTCACATAGAGCGATCTGGCTTCTGAATGAGAAAGTAACAAGCGACAACTTTTTGTCCTGGGGCAATTATCGTTCTAAATGAAATCATCTGCGGTGAATGCGTCAGCCTATAATTTGGGTATACAGTGACGCAACAACTTCGTTCTATAAACACTGCATTAGTTGTTTGACGCAATACCCTTATTTGATTTTGTCTCTCTTGATGGATTCGTGCATTAATCCGAAACGTTCGTCAAATAAACTTCCCATTCCAATTCTCGTCTCTTCTTCTTCCCAGACTGTCCTATGATCATAAGACCCACTCAAAGTATTCAGCACCTACGGAAGCGCCTTCTTTAGTCGGCCCCTCAACTGGTAAGTTCGACTGCCCCGACATACACTCCTGGATGATAGTCACCATAGATTCAGAAGTGGAATAAGATGGAGGCTCAGAGGTAGTCAGGGAAACTTACGCCAGGTGATGCGATCGTCAGTCCAACGCGTCCGTTGTTCGCCGTGGCACTTCGTCCACGGCGGTATTCCGAGAAGCCTCCGATAGAAGAATGACAATGATCCTGTGAATTGCGGACTTTGAATACTCCAGCGCCATATCTCGCCTGGTGGTGCGCACACGGCTCCTTATCGCAGATGCTTCGCGTAGCGTTGCCCTTTTCGCCTTTGGTGCATAGATTCTACCTTTTTTGCTTCACTTCTGTGTACAAAAGTTTGCACATGCTACAGTATGGTTATTCACCACGATTCTCGATGTCTTCAGCACCGACGAATTTCCCTACCGCTAAGATTCATTTTACGGAACGACGAAATCTCGCCCTTTTCAAAATACGTGTGTTTTATTACATTGGGCATTCATAAAAGATGAAAGCATGGTCGGTATTTGTAGATTTTAGGACAAATCGATCTGTGAGTGCTGCTCACTTTATTAGTAGTTTGTGGCAACCACTCCGATTGGAACACCTGGTAGCATTTAAATTGGGCTATTTTCGTAGTTCTGGCGCGGAGAAAAACATCGGGACAATAGGTGACCTTTGCACTGTGGGGCAGCCATCTTTTCACCATGCTTATTACCTGATATTATTTTAAGTTGCTTTGCGATAAATCCCAGCCCACACTCACAGTTTTCGTTTCTTATTCTAGTGCACGAAATCAGATCGCCTCACGCAAATCTGTTTTGAATCTTCGGTATCCAACCGATCTGGTTTACCAAATCCTCTGTAGCAAACAGTCGCTCGCAAACAACAGCATGGGCGAAGCCATTTGGTTCAACACTGCTATATCAAGTACAAGGAAATGGGCCGACCAATATACTACAATGAAAAAATCAGAAAATCGTGGCTAAGCCGATTTCGCCTGGGAAATCCGTTTCTGTCTTCCTTGTGAATTCAATTACTTAGACCTCGAGCGTTCTACATTATTCCACAAAATAAACACATGTTGGGAGGTGTTCACGTAGTATTTTGAGTACAGTTGTAGTCCTTCCTATTTTGACAATCAGCACTGACTGCCGCGCTTTAACCTCGAAGTCGTACCGACGAATCCACGCCTCCCCCATTTTAACTCTTTTAGACAGCTTTCAGCAGCCTGGCCTGATTACGAGACAGAATACAACTGAAGCATGGTTGTCTAACAGCCTGTGAACCAGAAATGGTTATTCCGGTTTCCCGCATCCAAATCAGCAATACTTCTCGAAGTTCGTCTTCATCGGCTTGTCATAACAAACAGAAGTACAGACTCCCCCGTACTGCATGTGACCTAATGCTAAATTCCAGGGTCGATGCCTATTCCCTGCCCTCACTTTAACCCGAACACTAACCCTCATAGCCCTAAGTTCTCCCTGCAATTTAGGGCAAGACTATCTGTAATACGAGAGTTCGTATTCCCGTGTCCAACCCTGTTTTAAGAAGCTATAGGATGCATGAATAAGGCCTTACTACAATGTAACGCATATCCAAGCTATTTAACGAGCCTAGCAGCAACACTGTAATATAACCCCATGTTCGGCACTCTTTGAAGTGCAGAGCATTCGAACTTTGCCGTTCTGCTAAGGTCTTCGCTCCCAGAAGCGACCCTTTAGTAATTATTCTCCAGTTTGACAAAAAACAGCGCACGTACCCTCCACTCACCCACCTATACTAGGTTGGTAGGATTTTCCGTCGTGCATGAGCTGACATTATAGGCGTGTATGGGGCGAATTAAGAGCAATGCGGGTGTTCACGGAAGATTCCTGAAGCAACCCTGTCGCCTTTTTCTCGACGCAGTTGCAGTTACCCACCAAGTTTAAGGAATTCTCAAATAAATAGGTCCGGTAAAAATACTTCAAACGAAACCGCCGTCCGCAATCTTCAGATATGACAGAAGCTCCGAGTGGGGCCCTGAATGCATTTCTCTCAGTCCTTTTCGATGTCTTCCAGTGGAGTAACACTCCCCTGCACAACAACTAAGTGAAATTCTAAAGATTTCGTGGAACCAAGGGCAGGAGACAACAAAACAACCAAATCCGTGCGAAAGCACAAATGCATTCGCCAAAGGTCGCTTGTATATTCGTTGAGAATTCATAGGCGTTATGGCAGCTTTTGAATAATTCATTTAACCCAACTGTGAAAAACTCGGTGCCCCGGTGAGAGTAGAACCCACGAAATAAAGGGCAGGGCTTTAGTACAGCCAACGCTTTAGCCACCTGAGCTACGAGGACCCATGGGGCGACGAGAGTTTAATTACATCTGGCCCAAGTTTATCCGCCCAACCTTCTGCATCGTCTAGACCCACCAAACCTGATACAGCAAGCTGACTGTCCAAGCAGGATTTCCTATTTAATACATCTAGAATCCACCAGACGACTGCCAGGCTCACGTACTTAATAGGTGTTACGGCAGATTTCAATTCATTTTGACCCAACTGTGAAAAACTCGGTGTCTCGGGTGGATTCGGACCCGCAACAGCAAGGGGAAGGCTTAGTATGTCGCAGTAGGCTAGGCGGGTAAACTTGACCCAAGTGTAATTAGACTCGCGTCGTCCGGTGGGGCCTCGTAGCTCAGGTGGCTTGAGCGTTGGCTGTACTAAAGCCTTCCCCTTGCTGTCGTGGGTCCTAATCCCACTGATGCATCGTTGGGCGAACACCACTACACGCCTTGGGACATCTTTGCGTTTCCTCGCGATGCGCAAGCAAGCATTTGGTAGTTAATTGTGTCAGCTTCTGCAGAATAATCGCGCGATGATAATAGCCGTCAAGCTAACAGTAAATAGTGCATTTAGTACTCAACAACTGACGTACCACACTCGCGACGCGATAACAGACTCAAACACATCTCACGGAATTTTATAGCTGCATACCACAGATGCAAGGGGTTCGGCTGGACAGAGCGCCGTGACATGCAACATGTTCAGGAAATTCAGGAGTTCATTGGGAAGTACTAAACCAAACCCAGAAACTCGTTCTTCGACAACTTCGTCTCATAGCCGTTCAGAAAGCTCCGACTAAATTATGAATGTCAGCTTTGAAAACCGTAGTGCACACCAGAAGCGATGTGGGGAAGGAGTTGAGCGACTGATCGACCAAACACGTGTCCAACTTTGCACTAATGCCTGTACTGCTAATAGGGCGAGGCGCTCCAAGTAACTTTCTGAGACTTCCGTCGGTTTCGCTTATAAAAAATAGGCTACCAAAATAGCGTATTTAACGATTTCCTAGGACACAATGCGAAATATATTCACTTATGATTTTCCAAAGGGTGATTGCAAGGCACCTAACAAAGCGACATTTCTCTTGGGAGCACTAATGATGTTATCGAAAAATTTCATCAAGAATGAAGTTAATGTGCTGAGTAACTCTGAAGAAATCAAGCCCTTGCTCTTGCATCAAGAGCTTTAGAGATTTCAGCCATCCTGAATTTGATAAAAGATGTTGGCGTCTCGAAAAGGAGACACTAAAAACACTCCAACAATCAACAGCAACCTACAGAGTTGGAAAGGCTTATTTCAGTCAATCGCCAAGAGCACGGCAAAAGTATTCAGGAGTAATTAAATTATTGACTTTTGCGAAACAGAAATTTCCTGTGAATTAATTATTTCTTTGCGACGTTTGTGAAAAGCACTACCGGTTTGATGTGACGCAGAGAGCTAGAAAGGCCACTACTCGGCAGCCGAGTCTTCAAAATGCATGCTATTTCAAATGGTCGAGTGTTCTACTGAGAGCAACTGTGCCGAAACAAGTCTCCGGGTCTAAACCATATCGAAATGTTGATCTGCGCCCCTCAAAATAGTAGCGGACGTCGCCCGATCTACTGAGATCACCACGCCTGCCGAGCGCTGACTTACGCGCTTTCTTTCATTTTCCGGCGCTTACCTACCTCTGAGGTGGCTTCGGTGAGTGTCAGTTCCCGCGTACAGGCGCGATCCCAACCATCCGAATCTTTAATTACCCCCGTTACTGTTTGGCTATTGTCATCCCCCCTCCCACGTTTTCAGGTGAAGGGGGGCGAAGCGGGCAGAATGATAAAATAGGGTGCGCGAGAACTCGGAAGCTGGGGAAAGGTCTCAGTGGGAGTCGTAGACCTTAGCTTCAAATGGTTGTTGAAAAGACTGAAAACAAATTGAAAGATGTGTGTGTGTTCGCGTTTGTGTACGTTCGACTTATATATTGTTTCGAAAGCAAGAAGGGCGGGAAAATATCCGACTCGGTCACTTTGAGCGCCCTCGCACATCTCTTTATAAATGTACGTACATAACGTCTTTTTTCTGTTGGAATTTGGTTGGGAGCGTTGACCGGAACAGTGCATCATAAAAAAGAGACGGTGGGAACGGTCCTCTCTCTCTCCCTGGCCCAGCTCAATCCGCAAGAAAGTCGGTAGGGCGGAGCGGTAGACGGGAGGTGAATGAGATGGAGGTGCAGACGACCAGACCAAACAAGACCGAATGAACTAAAATGAGATAGAGGCGGCGGAGGGACAGGGGAGGGAAGAGGAGACCGAACGCACTTGATTATCATCAAAATATACAATCGGTGTAGTGCTACGCAAAACTCTTCGGTGAGGTAGAGCCCATCCGACGGCGGCGGCCGCGCCTGCGCAATGGTTTCGTTCAGAATGACAGGGAATGGTGAGCGTGTGGTGTGTTAGTATTGGCGGCGTTTGTTGCAGGACCGATAGAAAATAGGGAAGAGACCACAGGCGCCGAATTCACCAAATTGCAGCTCTATTGGCGCTCAACAGAAACGTTGTGAAGGGTAGGGATCTGGCAGCAGAGCCACTTCAGCCCTCCGTGGATGGGGGGGGGAGAGATCTGAGACAGAAGTTCACACAGGGACAGAGGGAAAGGTCTCAAACCGAGTAGAACACATGCGTCCCTCTCCCCGCGATGGGCGCAAAATCATCCGATGAAGGGGAGGAGAGCAGATATAGCAGGCTCGTGGAGGTATGATTACATGCAGACGGAGTAAATTGACAAACGACCTGAACCGGTGCCATCGCGTTGAACGTCTCCGTACGGATTGTTGGGATTTCCGCTATTGTTACCAGCCGTTGAGAGGGTAGTGATAGGAGTTAGGGGCATAGGCAAGGAGGGCACTGGAGGGAGAGGGCAGGCGGCAGACTTCAGTTTCAAGGTCTCCGACCAGTTGGGGTTGGTTGAAACATCGGAGGGATTGACCTGGTCAGCAGCTGAGTTGTGTGCCCAGTTACTGTTGACTCCGGAGGAAACTACGACCGTTTCTGAGTGATGCGGCGCCTGCTGTCAGTTTGAGAAGGCAAGGAAATAAAAAAATAATAGCTTGTTTTTTGCGGAAGACATAAATAACGGGGAGGAGAAAATAAAAAGGCGGGCATGTAATCAGCCACGACCAGGGGAAATGGCCAACGTCTACAACTACAAGTCAAAATGCGGGTACCTAACAGATGAGTACGTGCAGACGCGAAGTGTCTCTTGCACACAAACCTAGCTCTACATAGTTCAGCCCTCGGCAACTGGCCTTCAAGATGCTCCGCCCTTGTGCTCAGCGAAAATGAATTGACTACAGCCAAGACTATGCGTCAGGTCACAATGGTCAGCCTCTGATCAGGACTGTAAATGTAGTAGGTTCAAGACACATAACCCTCTATGAGGTCCCACACTCGTTTTTATTTAGAAGTTTTGTACATGGGGAATTAGAGATCACCTCGTGTATGGCATCCGGAGATGGACTATTTGGTCCTATTGGCCAGAGAGTCCACACCACTGTCCAGTCATCCAGACCTTGCCTAACCATTTGAACAAGCTGTATGTGAAAATAATATGGTATGACGCTGAGCATGTCTGCTCAGCCATAAAAAATAACGCGGAAATTGTTTCTGAATTCTCTAAACAGTGGCGGGTCTTCCCCACTCGATGCTGCCAAACTATTGGACAACCTGCTAAACTGCACAGCATGAGTTAACGATGAAGAGCTAGAGGTGGCAAACGCATTCTTTTTATGCATCTGAGAACGGACAACACCATATAAACGCCATTCTGTGTTGCTTTGTATTTCAAGTGTGGTTGGCCTAACCCTACTGTCACCAACCAGTCATAGCGTAAGCACGCAGCCAGAACACACAACAGATGCCCCATCTATGGGCTTCTTAAAGGCTTAGACAGGCAGTATTCCCGACGCCATTAAGGACTGACTCAGGCAACACCACGTTGCAAATACAGCGCCTTACGGTGGCACTCGGTCGTCTCCAGAATACCAACACGTCCAACCACGCCTACGATTGCCTATATTGATATATTCGCAAGGGGGGGGGGGGGCTGGGCGAGCTGATATCCCGGAGGACTTTGGAGGAACACATTTCAAACTGAGCGTTCAGTGCCGATGTTGGGATCATTCAACGAAGACGTGATCGGCAAAATGGGTTTGGAGAATCGAGTAAAAGCACCATCGAGAGGACTCGTGCGGGTAGTGGATAAGGTACAAGTTTGCGGGTCATAACTCACATCCATATATGAGGATTGTTCTGACGGAAGCCTCGCATACTCGCGGCTTCGTCTTGTGACTGGTGTCCCACCGATTCCAGAGGCTTCGACGCAGACGGACTTGGTCGCTAACTTTCGGGTTGTCTTTTGCAGCCAATAAACAGTTGTTTTGAAAATTATGTCCTTATTTAAATATAATTCTGATGCGCAAAGTGCGTACAACGTGCAGACGATTTCGTTAGTCCGACTGGTAGAAAAATGTGCCTGCTATATTCCTGATTTGTGTGACCTAGTGAGATATGACCAACCAGTTTACGTTCGGCTGAGGAATTTATGTTTCTTCCATGACTTTGTCCTCCGAAGGACCCACAAAACACAGAAGGGTGGGAGCCTTGCGTGAATTGATTGTTCACACAAGTACTGGCAGGAGGAAGAATGACTTCAGTAGAGGTAGAAAGTAAAAGATGACAATGCCTTGTGGCTACTTCCGCATCGGAGACACCCCCTGGCTCATCTCAGCCGTCAAATGTGCCAATGACGTTAGACTGAGCGCGAGGTAGATCGTAACAGCTAACTTGTGCTTGAAACCTGAGAGTACGTTTTCGCACTAGGTGTCATAAAACCCGAGTAGCATTAACGATAAAGACAAGGAAGACTGTCCAGCTAGAAATTGAGTCATATGCACTATCATTTCAACCACAGGCCCACGGCCTCTCGACCGCGATCGGGAGGACTGACAATCGTGTCCACATAGCAACGATCAATTTATACCCAAGGTGTTCTCGAAACAGATGATGACCATTCCTGACATTTCCAACATATCTCATCTATCTATATATATATATATATATATATATATATATATATATCCACAAGCTTTCGGGATACTAGATGGATGACAAATCTATAACCTATTAGCCAGTGGATGAATAACAAAGTAGGGAACACTACAGATCAAACCGAGGCGTTGCAGAGGTAAAAGGCGAGAGTCACTCGCGGACAATGCAGTGGTGTGTTTGATGAGAAAGCGCAAAAAGGCAGTGCGCGCAATCGAGCAACAAATTAAGAAAATAAAGATTAGATAGGGCGGCAGGG
>CACRXP010000233.1:112963-125901 GCA_902702965.1 Spirometra erinaceieuropaei
AACACAGGTATTAGCTAAAAGCCCAGACACGCGTGTTTCGCCGATCTTGTGCCGCTGCCTGACGCAGCTGCGAGGGGTTCGGCTCGTCAGTGGGTCCCCCAGCTTTCCCCGTGTGTTTTCTGGTATATGAACTCCAGTTTCAACTTGCCTTGCTTAATTTCCGAGGAAATTAATGCGCGAACTTGGAGTAACTCTTTCGAAACAGGCCTTTTCAGACACGGTCCGAAATTTGATGGTGGTGGGATTACCAAACCACATCTTACCCATTTGCATAAGTCGACAGAATTAATCTAAAAGTACCTACGAGGAAGGTGCACCCCAATTTAGAATCGCTCCAGACCGATCCGTCCCGATTACTGAAGGAAATGTGCATTTTCTGCCTTGGAGATGGGTCTCTGATGGCCAGGCGGTGACGCGACACTTAGCAGCCAGTGCTCAAGATGTTTTAGCTATGGAGACAGGGACAGAGGACTGGTCATTTCTAGCTTATTTGCCGTCAACAGCCAGTGGCCGACGTGACTCGGCCAGGCCACTGACGCATCAGCGGAAGGGGGAGAGGGTAAAGTCGGCTCGGATCGGATGCAGCGCTAAGTTTCTCACTATGAACTATCAAACGGACTTTTAAATTACTACTGCCTGCTTGAAATCGCAACTTGGACATCTTACAAATGATGAGCTCACTGTTTTCCGCTCAAGACTGGCAGTCAGATTACAATGAATCCATCCTAGGCGGCACTTTCACTTTCGTGAAATCTGGGCCCCCTGCACTGAAGTTAGTTTCGTGTGAAGTTGGGGACCAGGCCGTGTTTGACGCGCGTGGGCGGAATGTTTAGCTTTGTCGGCCACCGCGCCCTCGCCTACCACTGATCGTCCTGAGGCCTGCGTTGCCGGCGGAACACAGTGGATGTGGCAAGAGGGAGGGAGATGCAGAGTAAGTCCCCCGCGTGTGCCGGTTATTACTGTCTCTCCTTTCCGTTATTAAACCCGATCTATCGGGCCGCAAACACGGTTATGGCAAGTTGCAACATTTCAGGACTACTATAGACCTGTTTCCCTATCTGGTCTTTGATTCCAAAATGGTTTCGGTAAACTTCGGGAGGGCAGGGAAGAATTTAACTTGGATCGCTTGCTGGGGGATGGTGTGCCCAAGTAACTTCTTCCATTAGCACTTTTAAAAAGATTCACACACTATTTTTCGGCCTTGATCTGCGAGCGGCGGCATTTTCGCTCCCAACCGCTCCCGTTTGTCCCTTTCGTCCAATTTAATTCGCTTATGCCGGTGTTTCCTTTTTCATTTGCAGTTCGCTTTTCCCTTCTCCGTGGCTTCCTCAACAAATCTGAGTTCTCCCACCACATGCATGGCGTTTATTTTGCCCCCCGCTTGCCGCTCGGTGGAGCGTTTGTTCGCCCGCGCGGAGGCAGTCAGCGCCAAGTCTTCAGCTGCATGCATTAGAAATTGGGACAGTAATGCAAGATCCCATGTCCTCTGTGGATCGCGAGTTTTACTTACGAGGCTGCAACGTATGCGAACGCAAGTCTGCGTCCCAATGTGAGAGATTTCGCTTCGTATTACTGTTTTAATCGCTGCCAATTCAGAAAAAGTAGCTTTCAATCGAATTGTAACGGCCACTTTCTTGCCCACCACACAGATTTATGGAAGCGCACCGCCCCTGCAGCCGTGATCGTGTTTCTCAAGCTCGCTCACCGCATGACCACGCCGCCCCTCACACGCGTCAGCCACCAGTAATGACTCACCTAGTGCTGGTGTGTCCGTGAGCTTTACGGTTGTCGATATTTTCTCCGTTGTTGATTGGCCCATGAGACGATCGCTCCCTTTTACCTACCTGGGAACTCGCTCGCCGAAACTTTACTTCCGCTTGTCTCCGAGCTTGGTTGCGAAGTCAGTCTCAATGAAGGTTGCCTGTTACAGCCTGCTCATTTGTTAAGAGACGTAATGAATTTTGCCTTCTCCATTGTGGCTGCTGTCCGAAAGTAACTAGTCAGACTGCCCTTCGTTTAGCAGACAGGAACAAGAGTTTTTGTGAAATTCCCATCCCTCAGACACCTTAGGCTTAATTCAGGAAAAAATAGGGGTCTCGCAAGAAACTTCCGCTTTACGGACCCTGGATTCGTCACGGCTCTCCAAGGCAGTCTGGCACGACAAATTCGGAACTAAATGTGTCGTCAAGTTATGCTAGTTCGAGAATTAAAATACTGACCTCAGAAAACCGGTCCCTTGTTTTTTACTTCTTCGAAGTTTTTACCGGATGCCATTCTCTGTTCAGCACATGAAATGACAAGGAAGCCCGAAGAATAAACGGACGATTGACACACCGTCCTAAAATTAACCTTATATTCAATGTCATTCAGCTAATAGAACATCGTATTTTCATCATAAGGCCTTTACTACGGGCTCAGTCATGTGTCCGGATGTTGGCGGCTTCTAACTCTCTCTTGTCGGATCTCTCTGGAAAAAATGTAACGGGCTACGTGCGGTGCTGTATTCTGACAGTAAAAATACTTGGAGTGTGGCCATGCTATTAACTGATGATGCGGTGAGTGTCGAGTAGTAAGTAGCAGAATGTGACTGAATTCCGTCATAAATGTGGAAGATCAAAACGCACGGCTGGCTGAGTGCGTTGGGGGACTTACGTTCGACCGTAAAAGCTGGTAAACAACAGGTCTAGATCCTCTATCGGTGTCTCGGTGATTACTGGTCTAGTCTACTTCAGTCAAATTCAAGGGTACATTTGGAGGCCGATTTAGCGCGCTGTGGTGTCGTTCTCACCCCGTTCCCTTCCTCGGACAACGACGACGAGCGGACGAGACACGCGGTATTGACAGGAGGAAGCGTGATCGACTGATGGTCACCGGTGGTAGGAGGGAATTTACCTTGCGATAGGCAGTCTGCCAGTCAAAACTTGAGGAAAAGGGGGGGGGTGAGGGGGTGGAGAAATGAGAGCAGGATTCATTGGCACTTGAACGCAGGTGGCTGGGCAAGTCATGTTTTTTAGAAAAAAAAAAGTCTCGTGGACTGGACCCTATTAACTATGTGCGCATGTGCGCACTTGTCCTTCGCGGACATCCAGCAATAAGACGGTACCAAAGGCAAGGGGACGGACGGAAACCTTAAGCACGCGATGCATTACGCATGCTAGGATCGTTGAGGTGATGAGCATTCCTGACTACTTTCAGTATCAGCTTTGAAAACTTGCTGTACTTCCGATTTCAGGAAGGATATCAAGAGATTGTAGATCTGTTCTTCCTTTCAGTTTATTTGAAGGACGTTTGTCCCTCCGGTGGCCACCAAAGCTGCGACATTTTCAGAAAAATGTTACTAGACAACGAGATGAGACCCGAAAACTGCGCATTCTGCCAGGTATCTTAGGAAAGCGCAACGATAATGGTGGTACTTTTGTGAGTTGATATCACTCAACGGGCACTTTTGAGCAAACTAAGCTTTTTGCAGTTCGCTTTTTTAAACTGCCGACTGACAAATATACCTTCATATTGACTCACCTGTGAAAAACTCGGCGCCTCGGTGGGATTCGAACCCACGCAGTAAAAGGGAAGGCTTTAGCAGCTTCAAATACTGTTCACAAGTCCATGTGTGAAGGGATGGTTTAGAGGGGATTTCTAAGAGCCTTGCACTTCTTGTTCCCCTCAGAGTTCCTGGTCTGTTTGTCAAAAATGAGGATTAAAGTTTGGCACACCTTCACCCAACAGGTGTGCAACCCAGACGGAATAAATTCACCCACCAAATCTGGGGTCGGCAGCATAAACGGCTACCTTAAAGTTGCCCTCACAAGTAATCGAAAGGGTCCGATAGACTCCTCCGAGTTATTGACTACTTTAGAGCACGCTTGGCTTCGTTAAATAACCATACATTCGAATTATTTTTAAGCAGATGATAGCAGTCCGTATTACCCAGGAGAACCCGATTCAAGTTACCAAGTCTTGTAAGGCTCAGGATAGCTCAGACTTCATGGCGTCATGACTCGGTCACCGGCCCATCGAAAAATGGTGAGAGAGAGGAAGTATGCAGCCTAATTAAATCGTATTCAGCACTAGATTTCTCGCTATAAAAAACCAGGCGCACGTTGAAACTATCACGAAATGCTAGCAATCGGAACTAAGAAGTTTTCTAACTTATAAGGGGATTTCCTCCTTTTTAAGACTGACGACCGCACTACAATGAATCCTTCCTACGGTGGGACCCTTACTCTTGTGAAATCCACGCTCCCCTGTCCTGAAGTTAGTTTCATGTGAAGTCAGGGAACGGGTCATGTTTGATATGCAAACACAGTCGTCCTTATGCCTGTGTTACCGGTGGAAGTCAGTGGGTGTGCGAGGAGAGACTGAGGCAGGTAGATACATGGCAAGTCTACTTCACGAGCCGGGTATTACTGTGTCCGCCCCGTCATTTGCGAAGATCTGGCTGTCATGCGTTTTGCTGGTGAGCCAAGTCCACGATAAATTTGTCCCACATTTTGGACCCCGCCAATTCCCTCTCGGTGAGACGGCGGTGACTAAGTTACAGCCATCTGTGAACGCAGCAGAAGCGATAGTTGCTATGTGCTCCCTACCCAGGCTTTTCATATATACAGGTGGATGCCTTATCTTTGGTTAAAAGCGTCTGCCGCCCAGTTTACTCGTAGGAAGTGGAAGATATTGACGTTGAAAAGTAGCATTTTCCCGACCAGAAATTCGGTTTTATTGACCGGGGGTTTGCAGATGAATGTTCACTGCGTTTTAATTAATTTTGGGCGAAATAAAGAAGCTCACTGTGCAAATTAACACCAAAGGGGAAAATACGTAAAGGGGGTCTTGAAGTCTGGGAGAGTCGGACCCCTCGCATTCGCATTATGCAGCAGCACAAACTATGCTGCCATGGGGTGCGTTGGCCCGCCTAGATGCTAACTCACGACGCACCAGCCACCTGCGCCATATGCCCCCTTCGATCTTCTTGACTGTGTGGACACCGGGGACAGGTGGGGGAGGAGAGATGCATCGAAAGTCTACGATCCCTATAAACTAATTCACACGCAGGTCACCGTCGCTGTGCTCACCCTGCTGAAGGGCACATGGTGGACATCGTCGGAATCAACGGTGGAACTGTGTTGGGAGTGTGAGGAAGCAAATTGCTGCGCACAAAATATACTAGTACCAGTGAAAATAGGTAAAAAATTTTGGTTTCATGTGTCTAAGTCGGATGCGGTCGCAAAAGTCGGGTTTGAAGCTAACAATCCGGCTTTGGCGAGTTACCTCAAAGTTCGTTCACCAAGTGCACGCGAAGTTACAAAGTTCACTTCCAAACTGAAATCGCGAGGGGAGGCTGAAGACACTTCGATGATCCCTAATGCAGCCGAGAGAAGGGGAGACCAAGTGTCAGTGCTTTTAACTGGCAAGTGTTTTAGGAATATGGTGAAATTATTCGGCGGAGGACATGCAAATGCCTGAAATGGTCAGCTTATACCAAACGAATAGACATTTACACAAATGATCAGCCAAGTACGATCTAACGATTGACTAATGTTTTGCATGCACTTGCAAATGAGAACCTATTTTATACCCGAAGGATGCACACCTCTAGATTGAACTCGAAAAAGAGTATGCATGGATTATGCGCCTATAACGACCTACTTGAAGCTACCAGTACCTTCGGCTAGACTGACTGCTTTTCGCTCTCGGAGACAGAGTTTTAAAGGATTTCTGCAACATACGAAGCATGCATAAACCGGCGCCGAATATGCGGCCCATGGACCTCATTGTCATTTTAAATGGTCACTGTCTTGCTTCCGTGGGCACATTTTCCAACTTTGGCAGTCAAATCGACCATGGAGTAGCAGCCCCGGTTACAAGCCCGGCTGGATTCATGGTAAGCCTACTTTTGTAACGAAACATCCTCCTTAATATCATTCTGAGGCTGTCGTGCGGACAACGCTTCGTTACGACATGAAATTTGAAGTGTTCAACAGGCGGACGTGAGGAAGTTCAGGCACCTCCGCCTCAGTTGTCTCCGAAGGATCCTGGAGGAGACCTGGCAGGAGCGGATCACTGGCAAATATATTCTCAGTATCACTGTAAAGTTGATGCAAATCCAGCTTCGATGTGACGGTTACATCTTCAGGATGATTAACGGGCGCATATGAAGACCTTACTCTACGATAATGTTCCTACAAGTCTTTACCGAATGGGAAGATAGAAATAGACCCACAAGCGCGATTTGAAGACTCTCCAGCGACTTCTTCTGCTATGCTTATTTGTGAGTCACATCTTGACTTCTAGAAACGCGCGATTCTTTCTCAAATTTCTTGACTGACAATACCCATTCAGGAACCTTGTGGTACACTTTCATTTCAATGGTACCAAGGACTCATCACGATGCAACACCGTCAGAGCTGACCGAAATTTGCAACCTACCCACTGTGATCGAGTGTTCCAGGTTCAGATTCATTTGCTTGGACTACCAAACATTACAAATAACACAAACACGCATAAAATATACGGCTCCATGAGGCAGTAGCCCTCAGGTCTTATGTCCTATCCGTTAGTCAACAGTATCCGACAGCCGGGGGAACGCAATTCTTAGGGGCAGTAAAAGTGCAGGCGATGACTGATGTTGGTTCTACCAGTCCAGCAGACAGTACTCTATGAGCAGTTTGACCTCAAGTGCGGCGTCTGACCAGGTCACACCGTCAACGATTCTGAGGGGCTCCTGCGGTCGTTTTTGTCATTCTCACAGTTGCGGTCACTGGGGCAACCCCAGTTGCTCATGGCACCACCTTCATGCCGTCACTCGTGACGTCGACTTTTTATGCTGAATGCCTAGTAATACAACTGTCCCTGTACTCCAACTGACGGCGCCACCGAAACTGAGCGCTCAAAACTCAAAGACATCACCGGTGGTATTTATGCATCTGCGAGACAGGCATGCGCGCTCTCATCCAGAAAATGTACTTGCAAATTCATCCTCCCAACTCCCTAACGGCTTCCGTCAGAAGGATCACTCGGTCTGAGTGAGGCTCAAAAATCCGATAATTCTTAGTGAACTTTCAAAACACACTTGATACTGTCGGAGTGTTCTAGTAAAGTAGGTGGGCTAACTCATGAAATGTCAACCGAAATTCTGAAATGCGTTTTAGACTTGAAAAGATTAATTAATTAGGGTTGTAAAACTAATCATCGTGCAGCATAATTCTATAATAATTCAGTTACCGCGGGATTTCGACTTCGAACGAACTTCTTTCCGCCTGCATGCAAAAATTTCACTATGTAAAAGTGACTACTTAATAAGTATGCATATTATCATTGATTTTCAGTACCCTTAACAATTCAATTATATTTCATGGAAAACATGCATTAAAATATTCATTCTTCTTCTCATTCGGTAGAAAATGACGTCGTATTTCAATTTTGTACTCGAAGGAACGGTACAATTCAGTTTTAAAAAAGTTTCTAATTGTGAGATTTTTGAATACTGTGAAATGGCCGTTCATAAAATGTCATGTCTCTGCATTTACCAATGTGGCTTGTAAAGTTTACAATACGACTCAAATCCTCCGCTAAATTTTATGAACCCCATATGGTCTCCTCTTACTAGTGCGGAGAGATTTATGGTTTTCTGTACGCGGAAAATATACGGCTTGTAGTTTGGGAACCCTGAATGCAAGTGTAACGATAGGTCGGGTTCAAAATTATTCGGGAATTGGAAAAGTTTTTGAAAACCGAATTATACCGTTCCTTCGAGTATAAAATTGGAAGAAGACGTCATTTTCTACCGAATGAGCAGAAGAATGAATAGTTTAATGCATGTTTTGGCTAGATCGCAGTTGGTAGCCAGGCCCTGTATTACAGGTGGCTGGGAGGTTTGTTTACTGGGACCATTTTGTGGGGCTCCATAATCACATCTGATCCGTTTGGCTTCCGTTTTACGTTTGAGGTTAGGATTAGGTACCGATTAATAGTTTTCGGTTTTCGGGTTAGGGTTATGCATTTAGGCTTAGGTTTCGGGTTATGGTTAGGGTTTGCGCGTATGATTAGGTTTCAGCATTATGGTTAGGTTTTTCAGTTACGGCTTTGTCTAGAGGCTACGGTGAAGTTTACGATTTCCATGTTGCATACCGGTTAGATCGCAGTTGGTAGCCAGGAATGAGGAAGCGGATGGCGACTTTAACCCTAATCCTAATCCTAACCTCAAACTTAAACTCATTATATTTTCATGAGATATAATTGAATTGTTAAGGGCACTGAAAATCAATGAGAATATGCATACTAATTAAGTAGTCACGCCGCACACCGCTGTTCGCATTCACCGCGATGCCTGTAGGCTAAACAATTTTACTTCTTTTCCCGTGTCTTAAGTGTGCCTCAACTGTCCGCTGTATTTTGACCAACAAAGCAAGTTAATGTGCCCCTAAACTCTGTTAACGCATGACATTCTGTGTTCGTCTGTACAGTTTTTGCTATTCCCCTCGCATTTCTTTCATGTTACTTCCTTTCCATTTCCTCCATATATATCCTCTGCATGTAACCAATAGGGATTTCAAAGGTACACACCTACTTTCCCTGAAATATACTGATACTGATACTAATTTTTGCATGCAGGCGGAAAGAAGTTCGTTCGAAGTCGAAATCCTGCGGTAACTGAATTATTATAGAATTATGCTGCACGATGATTAGTTTTACAACCCTAATTAATTAATATTTTCAAGTCTAAAACGCATTTCAGAATTTCGGTTGACATTTCATGAGTTAGCCCACCCACTGTACTTACATGCAAGACTTTATACTGGTAAATCATGGGAGACGGAGAAATAACACAACCAGATCAGGTGAAGAAAGCAACTGCGAAAACGGACCAGGTGATCTAACTCTGAACTATTACTGACGCACCTGGTAGCTGTACGAACTGCTTGATATGCCCTTTTTTCTAAATCGTAAGTTGGATGTATTTTTAATTTTGTCAACCGACTTGCAACAGTTGTGAATCAAGGTTCTTATACCGAGAATATTGACAGCTGTGCAAGATATTACATCAGACGCTTGTGCAATTTTTAGTTACTAGAACATTTATTAAAACCGACGACGAAGGACCAGGCTCTCAGACTAAAATGGACTCATAAATGAGATCCAAAACGAGTGTTAACTAATTCTTATAATTAATGGGTAAGGTACCCGATACGAATTCAGTGGTAGGCGGTTCAATTCCGTCTTGCAGCAAGCCTATTCTGGCTGCATGAGTTTGCTGTTTCTCACCGCTCGCCTCTGCTAGAATGCTACAACCGCATTAATGACAGGTTAAGGACACCTAGACAGAAGTATCTGTTGTGCATAACAGCATGGCAGGGCGTAATAGGGCGGGGGGGGGGGCGGAGTGGATTAGCCAGATCACTGCATGTATCCCACGGTATGACTCATATTTGTGGCATGATTGTAGCGTGCGTACAGCTGCTAGACTTACCACTAAACGAAAGAGATGAGGTCAACAAAGATTGCGCACACTTAATCTAAACTGACTCGTATGGCGAATGTTCTGCCACGCAGTTCATGTACTCACTGTCACTACAACCCTGATTTCTCTAAGGTGAACGTTTGTACAGTAGAAAGCTAAGGATGTAGAGGTACAAGGGGCAGGTGCAATTGAATGAGGTCTTTAATCATACATCTCGGCACTTGTGCCTTGGTGAAATGCCCGATTGCTTGCTGCTGTGGAATGCCGAGTGTCTCGTGTCTTCTGTTCACGCCCACATTTACCTTCACTGTCCATGGAGCAGCTGATAAACTACCATGCGATCCGCCCACAGTAGTTCGACCGTCGTTGTCGACTATCTCCACCGTGTGCTACACAGCAGGGCGAGAGCAGGCACGGTGACTTGCGTAGCATCTATCGAATTTCCTCTTCCTCTCCCACCTGTACCTGGCGTCAACACAGAGTCAAGGAGACCGAAGGTTGGAGGGTACACAGGTGGCTGATGTGGCAAAAATCCATACCTGGACTCACTAACACACCCGTGGTCGACAACGAACACTGACCAGAGTTGTATACACCAAGAAAATAAGGGCGGCATGGATCCCGGTCGGCGTGGCGTGAGCCTACGTCTAGGCGTGTCTTCACACCCCAGTTGCTGGAATTTGCTCTGGATACGCATTCCCGATAACGCCTGACGGATTCCGATCTAGTCACTGTATTGGTCCAGCGCATCTACTGCTTGGCACATTTTAGAGATAGCACAGCACCCTGTTATTGCCCCCAGTTAGCTGTGTCCGCAGAAGCCTATTTGATACACCCGTATCCTGCCTATGTTTCCCAGACACCCTCCCAAACTTTAGTGCACACTGAACCCGCACGGTTTGAGTATACCGTACAGCACATCTGCTAAAAATTGTTGTTTTTAACCCTAACTTCAGTGGCTGGTTCTTCGCAGTTGGACTAGTATCTCACAAAAGAGAACATATACCTGTCTATTTGGCATTTTGTGGTCCTGTCGGGGAAAACAGAAAGGCTGGGAAGGCGGAAATTAAATGTTGTACATGTCCTGACATAGGAAGGAAATCCAACCCTGCGCAAGCATGAACTTACAATACACTCTTTTTCTCAGGCAGACACAGAAGTGACAGTAAAGCACCTCATCCGACTATACACGAACAGGCAGAATTTTGTCGATAAGATATGAGTATATGTACCCCTCCCTCCCCAGCACTTTGGCACAAGAATACATCCAATACGGAAGTGATGGTAAAAGGGGTCTTGCGGATGAGGCCTCGACAGGCTCATGAAATGCTCATTGACCATGCAGTTTCCGGATCAGTTACCTGCCGCTTTCCTGAAAGCGGGCGCGCAGCATTTCGTTTATGAGACCACGCGGATTCCTATTGGCTACTTCTTAGACTGCGCGGTATTGCATTCACAACTACGTGGTAATGTGAAACAAATATATGGCCTAAATATAATATTTTGGCTTAGTATCTGACTTTGACGGTATTGCCCATTCCTTTAAAATGTCCCACCCATAAAATCCTCTTAACACCGTTTCCGTATTAGGAGTTGCCTTGCACCAAAGTGCTGTGTATGTGTATAGCCGACTAAATTATAAAACATCACGACCGGGCAACTGGATGAACGCATCTCTTGTATCGTATGCTACTAGCGGCTCATAGACGCTGTATGAAGATATTTAGATTTGAACAACTACAACTATCTGAGCATGTCCTTACTTGGCGTGTGAGTGTGAGTTGGCAAGCTTACCCAGGCTCCAGGTTACAATCTTGAAATTATTTATCGGAAAACTGGCTTGTTTTAGGAAGTGCATCCCGAAATGTCTATTGAATGTTACTCAACGGAGTTGAATTTGCAATACAAGGCGTAGGTGCATTGCTCATGTGACAGAAAATTAAGAATCCCTCCCTTCAGACTGCTTCCGATGAGCCCTTTCTATTGCGTAGCAATGCCGTTGACTGGAAATATTCGTGACTTTTCGTCAACGCCTGCCCGGAATCACGCGAACGCTACAGGGTCCACAACACGAGTACTGCTGCTCCCTAAACTTCTCTAAGTTGGATCATGCCGACTTTGTTATACCTCCTGAGCGCCTCCGTTTTTTGCGGGGTATCGGCCTGACGTTCGACAGTTATCGATCGCTTCTGGATAGTGAGACGTCCGCTGTCCAGGCAACCTGAAAAGCACACTCTCCGTATGCTTCATCGCCGCTCGAGGCTTTTGCATTCACCTTGAAGTGCAATTTTTTCACCCGGAGTCCCCCCCCATGGGTGCCGACTAGACAGACTAGGAGAACGGTCGTCTCACTAATAGTGTCAGTGCAGAACGCGGCAGGGTGTGTGAATGCCCGCCCAAACTCCGTCCAAAAGCATGAGGTGCGTGGGGAGATGAGGGTGGGGTAGTCACTTTGATGGATTGAGAGCTGCCTCAGATAGCCTGGCTGCGCCAGCCGCTTGTTGCACTCCGAGAATCCCCCGGCTTTCCACTCTTGACACAGCTCCAAGAGGGGTGTGCGGAGCCCAGTGCCCACGCACTGATAACCGCATCGACTGTGGGCGGAACCAGACGAAGGTGGCCGCCGTTCATCTGCAGGTCCGAGAATTTCACACACAAGGTTTGGTTTGTTTATGGAAGAAGAACAAGCCGTGATGTGTGTCATGATAGACGGGAGCCTTGGACAAAGTAGAAAAAACGTCCAATCAATTTTCAAACGTCTGGGCCTAATCTTACTACTTTAACATAATCGGACTGGGCAGACCGGATAGCAGATATGTCCACTATATAGTGCATTTTCACTAAATAGAGAAAACCAAAAAACAAATAAATCTGGTTTCGTTGGGATAAAACTTCCGAGGGTGGTGTTCATCAGCATATCCTGATTACATGACGGAAATGGCTATCGGAAAACGGCACTTTGGCGGTACGCCTTAGATTCCCGATGTCGTTCGATAGACTGCAAGCCCTGAAGCTCAGGAGGTATGAGAGCTTGACTTAAAATGCCTTATAACCTACTGAACCTCTCTTCAAACCTTTGGTGCTGCAACACATGGGCTTTACACAGCACTGTGCAATGACGATTAGTAAAACAACATGATCATTTCATTGTGCTTAGTCCCGATATGAGAAAACTTCCTGCTTATGAGAAAAATTAAACAAGTACCGAAAGTCACTAATTATTTATTTTTGCGTTTAACTGATAAATGAAGCATTTGTCATCAACCGCCAGGAAAGTGTTCCTTATCTCGACAGACTGAGTTAATACCGCAGTTTTTAGTATGCTTGAACCTGGATATCTCAGGGATGACGGAAATCGAATAAAACCTGAATGGCTTCGAGTAAACACATTGCTTTATGATTGGCAGGCTTTAAGAAACAAGGATAGGACTATGGTGGAAGGGCGTCCACCGATCGCATTGCTGGACATGCTCGTCCCGTTGTG
>CACRXP010000233.1:169002-182596 GCA_902702965.1 Spirometra erinaceieuropaei
AAGGGGTTATTTCGAAGAGGTTGTAGTAAAGAGGATGACGACGACGACGGCGACGGCGCTCCTTTGTTTGCCCCTGGCGTGTGACAAAGTAGTAGCGTCCGGTGTACGAACCGGCACTGCTGTTACTGTTGTCCCGGGCGTATCTATTAATTGACCTTTTGATGCCTGCTTTTTTTCCACGGGTCCTATGCTGTATGACATTTATCCTAACTCTGTGTGTATTTCCAACTCAGTCCGTAATTTCTCCGCCGCCTGTCTCTTCGCCTTCGATTCTCCGAAGCTGAGGGCCAGTCTTTTCAAGCGGGCTACTGTGGATTTCAGTGACGATTACGATGATCGTCACTACGCCGAGGAAAGGAGACTCCACTTTTCCCTCGCCACAGCCACGGTTAAACATCTCGAGGGAAGTTTGCAGAACGACTGGCGAGAGTCTATTTACCAGCAACTTGGCGCGGATAATTCAGCACTGATTGTCCGACATTCCCATTGGGACGGTGCTTCGATCGTGGTTCTGCCACTAAAGGGCCGTCTTGGCCGTTCTGTGCGATTGGATCTGGGATTTGCAGACACATGGCTCCTGCTTTCTGAGATTGAATTCATCTCAGGTATGTACTCCCTCCCCTTTGGGTACTTCAAACCCATCTGTCTACTGACATGTTATTCTGCGATCTATGATGGGAAGAGCTCAGTTAGCAGAAGTTGTCATTAACAAACTTAACGATATTAATACATGCAACTATTGACCCTGTAAAGTCACTGCCCTACGGCAGATAACTGATAGATTACATTCCTCTGTTATATGTCCGTAGGCTAAACGTTTCAGTGATTTGCATTATCTCGTCTCCAGAAGTTGAAGAGACCGAGCCTGGCCAATTTTTTAACAAGTCATTTACACAATCAACTACCGGGGAATAACCACGTTATGTCCATTCTAAAAACAAGTAGTACTAGGAGTAGTATGAAATGCCTGTGGCAAACGTATCATACCGTACTCGCGACGTAGGGACTAACTAAAAGCCCAAGCACCTGTTTCGCCGATATTCTACCGCTGCATGACAGCTGCGAGGGATTCGGCCCCTCTGGAGTTAGTATACCAGAAACCGCATAGGGGGACTCATATATATGTGCACTTTTCTCTGGTTAGTCCCTTGCCATATATCGGCTGGTGAATGCCACGCTCTCCCTTGCTATAAAACGCCTGTTGGTATTCTGAAATTCTGAAATACACTTCCCCTATTCTTTGTGCCTTTCCGTTCTGTCCACAGTGCCTCACGTCTCAGCGCCCGGTGAGTCTCCTCCGACCGGTTCAGCCGATGAGACAGTTGCTCATGCTTCCGAAATCCAGTCGAATCGAGGCAATTTGAAGAGCAGCCGCAAAGCGGATCACCCGGAAGCGGCCAACTCGGTCCGATCAGATAGCGACAGTGACTCAATCCCATTCGAAGTCGATGAGGATGATATGCGTAAGTCCAGACCCTCCTGCCTACTTCCTTTTCCCTTCCAAACGTCGTCCTGTTTCGCGTTGTACTCAGAAATGCACCCTGCGCTCACACCTAGCTTCCTTGCCGGCATCCATACATGCGTTTAAAGTACTCTCTATCTGCCCTGTCACTCCGGATGTACAGGATCGTCGCAAGCTTATAGGCCGTGAAAATTGGAAAAAAATCTCCGTCCCCTTTTGCTCGTCTGCAACCGTTTTTCTGCGTCCGTGTCCGGAGAGGGACCCCAAATAAGGATTACAAAGAACCCCCCATAAATATCAGCGGAACTCACCTCAGCAGTGGACAAAGTCGCGCACTGGAGGAGTGCAATTTCAAGAAACATCAATATTGACGACTAAATTGCAAGTCGGGTGTCCAAAGTCAGCCACGCCTTCACCCGCTACAGCACTCCGCCAGGAACCGCCGCGACATCCTCCTGTAGAGCAGGACACCGCACTTTGCCTTGCTTTCCTTAGTAAGGTCAGAAGTTGAGACGGCAACGGTATGGAGAAGGACCCCACTTAACTGACGTCAGACTGTGGATCACGTCATATGGGCTTTCATCTTGGTATCCATTTGCAGACATTACACTGCCAATAACAATCACCTGCCATGACTTCTAACCGTCACTCAAACTCTTTTATTTTTTGCAATTTACTCTTTGTCTATTTTTAATTACCACGCTCACTTCCGTTGTCATACGAAAGCGCACAAGGAGTCTTTCAGGAGAACTCTAAACAGTTTCTGTGTTTTCCCGCATTTCGTGAGCTTACTGCCTAGTGTGCCGCTCCACCCGTAAAACTTCGCTTATCACCAATCACGTATGACACGATCCACAGTCTACCTGCAGTAAAGTAGGGACACTAGGTGTGAACGTATATTTGTGCCCTCTGAACTATCTTCCTACAAATGCCTTTTTATTACACTAAAACAAGCACACAGAGCAAATACGTCTTTTTTCTTTCATATACTCACGAACGCCACCTTCCAATATCTAAAAGGCCCCTACTACAACCATTACCGTATTGCATTTGGTCTCGCGCCATAGTTCAGATGGAGGGTACGCATATTCGCTTCCGACCAACCCTTTGATTCCAGTTTTCACAACAGACCATTATGCTCCCCGATCCTGTACAGGCCTCCTAGGAGGACTCAGTTGACTAACTCGAGAAGTCTGCGGACGTTCTAGCTTTGTTTTTAGCCTTGTATGTGAGTGCCAGCAGCAGTCTCACCATAAACCGTACGTTTCGAAAGACGCCCTTCTGAACTCACGAAGACGTGGCTACACTCGCCGTCCCCAAGTGTCAATTATTTTGTTTGAAATGGCATGACCCGTCACCGTCAAGTTTCTTTTGCGAAAATAGCCTCTGAACTGACTTCACTGCGCTTGAATCCTTTATCAAACTTGTCACCACTGTGTGAAGCGAGTGAAACTAAACTATCTTGACCGGGCAGCTGTCAACTGGAACTCTCGCATATTTCCTTCTGTGGAAGTCGAATAGACGAGTGAGACTACACACAGTAAATGATTTTTAAGCAGTTTCCCGGTACTATTCATCGTAATCCAGTTGGTTCCGGATTTTTTACGTCAAGGCGGTTTAGGAAGGCTTTTATGGCTAAATTCGCACGCCGAGCTCCTGTCATCGAGACTTGTTTTCACCACCCATTCAAAGTCAACCTTTCCTTCTGGTGGTTCCGCCGAATGGACAGTCTAGTTCGGATGAGATGTAGAGCTCAGTGTGTCCGAAACTTATATCTCTAACCTTATTCGACAGTGAGTTTCTGAATGGGAATGTCTTACTCAGAGAATCTCTACCCAATCAGGTTGTAAAGGTGATTCTCGGACACCCTGAGCCTTCAAGGTGTGTACGGCTTTGCTTCCGCCAACCTTTCGCCCCCCGTCACCAGTCCTGTTGTAACGCGATCTTGCTCCTTAAAGGTAGGATCGTGTTTCATCTACTCAAGCCATTTTCGTGTTTTTATCCTTCTCCTAGCCCATTCTTCCACCTCAGATGATGACACGTTGATGAAACAACAACTGCAGAATCGAAAACAGACTGCGAAGAGTGAGAAGGCTTCTTCGAATGGCCATCGTAATCTCGCCTTCGTTGCAATCGTGATTGCTTGCTCTCTATTCACACTCGCTGTTCTTGGAGTAGGACTTGCATTTTGTTTCCACATGCGCCTTCGCCAGACCAGGAACAAACAACAGCAATCCTTAAAGAAGATTGCCTCTGACGCTAGTGGGGGCGTTTGCGGTTTCTCGGTGAACGATTTCGGTGGCCGAGTTGCACCCAGCAGTCCCACTGGGGGAGCTCAGGTGCCCAGCCCCTACCTCCTGGGTCCCACCTTCAAAGCAGCCACAGTCGGCACCATGCATTCCGCCGCCTCTATGGGCGATGGCAAAAGTCCCTACAGCAACCTCTTCCACATGTTCTCCTCTCCCGCTGGCAGCCAACATGCCCCCCTGTCCGTGTTTGCTGCTGCCGCCTCGACAGGCTTTACCAGCGGCGGTCACGAAGTCAGCGGCAATGCTGTTCGCGATTCCGGAGCCATGGCTACAGCCTTTCAGGGCCTCCCCTCACCGGGTAAGCCGTCTTGGCCTTCACTAATTTCCTTAGAGCCGATCGGCTTGATTTTCAGTACATACATGTTTCCTAAAGTTTCGATGAAGATATCTCCGTCGCCTGACGTCCATCATTGGAGTTATAAAAACAGCGTGCCCCGTGTTGGTAGAAGGTTCTGGTCGCCACGACGCTGACCCTCCTTATTGCTGCGGTCGCCCACCATCCATATCTGACGGCGCCTCCTCCACTAGCACTTTTCCAGTCAATTATACACGGAACCGTGGTTATCTTAATACGTATGCATATTTCTTTCTTTGTCATCGTTCCACTGTTTTGTCCCGCTGGTTGTGCCTGAGGCTCAACATCAACGTCCGGTATGCGCAGCGCTGCGCAGTGTTCACTTGCTGTGTTCGCCCGTTTGACCTTCGAATCATTCTTCAACCCGATTATTTCAGGCTTCTTAAGGGTGGTAACTTGTCAACTACTTGCGGAGCACTTCAGCTCCAGAGACCGAATGTGTGTTATCCTGTCCCACTACCATGGTCGTCATCGCCTGTCACGTCATCCAGCGTAGTTCATCTTGTACGAGCAGCTCCAGATCGGATATGTGGTTTCCGATATTCCGCCTCTCTCTGCGCCTCACAAGTTGCATCAAGATCTGCTGGTGATCCCGATCCCAGGAGGTTGACACGGACGAAGAGTGATTTTCTACATATCACCAACTTATAGTAGCTGTTGGCGGACTTCTGGTATGTAGGTGCGTGATCCTTCAGTCGGACCAAATCATCTGCGTTGCTCCAAGAAGCCGCCTAGTTATCCGTCTGCTGCGAAAATACCAGAGGTGTTGGGTTTCTATTACTTTCCTGTCGTTTTCATTACGGCACAGGCCTTAGTTTCTGCCTCCGAAATGTAGGTTTATACCCTCTGCTGAATTCCTTGTTTGATTTAGGTCTGCCCCCTTCATATAACTCAACCATGGTGTGTTGTGTGATGAACAGGTCAGAAATTTTGCTGATCATGTATCGCACACAGCCCCGTATTTAACGCCCACAACTATTGGGATCAACATTTAACAATCGTTTCAAAAATATGCGGTCCAATCGCTGCGTCATGTTCTTATCTGTCGAACAAGAAGTACTTCTCGCGTCATTCTAAACAGGTTGGGGAGAACAACACAGTTCAAACCATTGAAACATACAGGGATGGTTCTAGATGTCATTTTCCGCACAAGCGAGCGTATGCATATTCGCGTCTGTTTGCGGGACGTACGCGGTTCTCACCACCACAGGGAGGCCGAGAGGGGGGTAAATGGACCCGCCCTTGCCGGCCTGTACTACCGTCAGTTGCCCGAGGTCCAAACTGCGAGCCTTCCACCTCGGAGGAGGCTGAAGGCGCGATAGGTACGACCTGGGTGGTCGCAGGGCCCTAGTACCCCGATGCAGGGAGGACGTGCCGCTGTCCCCTCCCCCTACCTACCATCCCTTCTTCACGCTGTTTTTACTATTCCTTTCTTGTGGGCCGATAGGGGAGGACGACATGGGTGACTGTGGTGTGTGCCTGTGTGACTTTTGAGGTAAACAGTGTCCGCGTTTCCTTCCCCCCTCCCCCATCTAGGTCACGCGTTTGTCGGTGGTGCTGGTGACCTCAATTCCTTGTCAATGTGCCAACCGGCGGTGCTGGCGATGCAGATGGGGGGCCAGCACCCGGCGATCTTCTTTAGTGCCCCCGCCGGTCAAACTATGCCTCTGTTGGGCGGTACTGGTCTGATTCACCCCGGCGGCGACACGACCACGGATAGCGGTAGCCTCTACACTACCCCACCGGACGTGTGCGGTGCCCCAGAGCTGACAAACAAGCATTTATCTTCCCAATTATCGTCGACCAGTTACGGTAGGTCACGTGCTTTTCGACACAACAGTGTCGGTGACGGACAGGAGGATGAAGGCGACGGGGACTACAACAGTACTTCAGGTGATGGTGGTGGAACCACGAGCGAGAGTGACCCTGAAGACAATCAGAACAGGCGACATCGGTCTGCTGCCTTGCGTCCGGTGAACCGGGCGAGTTCTCTGGGCCCCGAATGCACATCTTCGGAGTGTGCGCAGCAACAACTGCTGCTGTTACGACCCTCGAAAGCTGGCGAAAAGTTGCGGAGACCGTCTGCAGATTCGAAAGTTGACCCAAGACCAAAGCGCTCACACTCCTTTGTTGCCGCTGAACGCACCAATGGAACTGCAGAGGAAGAGGAGGATGAACAAGAGGATGATGAGCTTTCTCAGAATGACGAATTTAATGGGGATGCATCTGCCGGTGTCGCACTTCTGGCGGACCATAACACCTTGGTCTCCCGGTGGAGTAGCGGCCAAAGTGAACTGAAGGGCTCCGCAGCAACCAGCGGCGGGAAGACGAGACGTAGGCGCTCTAAACGCCAACGACAGCGAAATGGTAAGCCGGCGAAGCGTGCGTTAGACGGCTGTGCGGAGACGGCAGCGACTGCTGTCGCCGCTCCGTCCTCCCAACGTCACCAGACGACATCCTCCCTACAAGAATCTGTGTTGAGCAGTAGCCACCAGCTACACAGCTGTGCCGACAGTGGATTGGGGAGCTCACGTGCTGATGTGCCGCCAGCGGTCCAACCGCGTAGATCTGGCGCTGGTCGTGGTGTCACTGTATCCAACGCGCAAATTCAACAGTTTATTCAACAACAACAGCAACAGTACCCCCACCTGGGAAACCTGAGCGGCGAAACTTTGGGTAAGTCTGTTCTAATTAATGTTACTGACTAAAGAAGAACTCGTCTTTCAGGCAATTTTGCCTTTTTCCTGATCACTCTGTAACCAGAAAACGTGTCACAATGTGTAATTTCTTTACCAAGATAAACTGCTAAGTTGCCTATTCAATCAGAGAATTCTCGCCTATAGTAATTAATGAAAGTAACCTTATAATATGTTGCACTTTCTAAAGTTCGCGGAGCACCACAGGAACTGGAAGGGATGAAGTTCCATCAACTCTGCTATCCGGTCCCTCAACGTCTCCGTTGTCTGACGAGACATTTCCGCTAGTTCCGTATAAATTATCTTTCATTCTGCTGTACAGGTGTCTGTCGGCCGCTTGATACCTCATTTTCCCACAGGATGGTCTTCTTCCCCCTGAGGCCTAGACATCCGTAGCCACTTAGTGCACGAGTCAGTGTACTGCAATCGAGTCTTTTTTATGAAAACCTTGTAGCCCACTTTCCGTTAAACGCGGCATAAGTGTATTTGATTATGTTTTAGATGCTTAAGGTGATCGGAATTTTCTGACGGCTGAAAATATGCTTGCCCAACAAGTCAAAGATGTAGGATTTTTTAGGAGGGAGGGAGGAGGTTCTGTTTGGCTGAGAATCTACCACGAATTCTGAGGGTTGACGGTTCGACTTCCTTCTGGAACACCTGCTCTCCGCGTCTGCGACTTGCGTACTTCCACTAGTCTGTCACAACGAGAATGTTTCTAATCACTCATGCATTTAAGAAATACAACCGACAGAGACGGGGGATTGAAACGGCCGGTTCTGGCTTATTTACCACCACTGGTCAGCCATACCCCGATCACAGGGCGGACAAAGCCAGGGTTTGAAACCGGCCTTATTTGGCCATTTTACCAAATAAGGCCGATATCATTGAGACACAGAGTCACGGCATGATCAGACGACAAAACGGTGTTGTTCATCAACCTGCCTTTACTACAGGACGCGGTGAGGGCGCTGTGCTTCGCATTTGGGTTCGAGCGTCGGACCTGCACAGCCTTGGTTTGATGTACGAGTGGCCGAAATGGTCATTTGAGTTTCCCGTCTTTGTCATTTACACTTATCGATCAACTGTTATTTACCACCACTTAACTGCTCGCGAGGACCCTGGACCAGAACTCCGGGACAGTACGGAACGCCCGTATTCCCTTCTGTTGTCACACCGACCTCTGGATATCGCTACCGTACGTCGCCTGAATTTACCTGAAAGCCAACAAGAAAAGTGGTCTGTCCATCAGCTAGCGAGTCAAACCTTATATCGGCAATGTGCTGCCTTTAGATATTTTATCCCCACGAAGAGAGAGAGAGAGAGAGAGAGAGGGGGGGGGTAAGTCGGCGGCATTTGACCATTGGTTTTGGGTGGGTGCTGGTCGCGGTAATGCACTTTGCAAATACACGCATACAACCGTCCATTGTTTACGCTGACGCGATTACGACATTGTACCGTTACGGCGGCCCAACCAGCCATCACTATCAACGTCAACGTAACAGTCCACTTTGTTCTGCAAAAAGTTGCTAAAGTATCGCTTGCATATAGGCGTCCCCGCGTACAGCAGACAGAAGCCGACGTCGATTCCGCCACATCTCCCCCTCACTCTGCAGAAGTCACCAGTGGAAGACCATTTTGCACCTTCGTAGGCTGTAAAATGTCTGCTCTAGGTACCTACTCGAGCCTTTGCCTCCAGAGACTGGAGCGTGGTTGATCTACTCGAATTGGAGGGTAATTTTGCTTAGGTCCTCCTATGCTCTGTCGAACGGATTCTTGAAATTGTAAGACTCGCAGAATTTCCATATTCCATGCTGGGCGGCACTCAGTCCGGTTTTCTACTATCCTCTCCCATGTCCTTCCGTTGACGGCGCAATTTAGGGCTCGGACCATGGAGGCTCCATTTCCGCCTTAAGACGTACGTAAATTAATCCAGTTCGCGCTTTGGAGTAATTTGGCAGATTTTTCGCAAATTCTCTGCAGTGAAAGGAGACTGTCAATACTGCTGATAAGATTGGGCTCAGAGGATTGGCGTGAACCCCTGCCTAGTTTGTGCCCAACTTAGGCGCGATAACACGGACTTAGCTCTGCCTGACTAACGCATAGTATGACCCAACGTGGTTCCCGCAAAAGCGTAACCGACTTTCGGTATAATAGTTCGACCGTCGTTACAGACGATATCCGTCGTGTGCCCCACAACAGGGTGAACTCAGGGGCGGTGACTTGCACGTGAATTAGTGGCAGTAAACTTGTGCTGCATCTTCCGCACACTCTTGGGCCCGATGTCATGATGGAGTCAAGAAGGGCGGAGGCGGGATCAGGTATACAACTCACATATCAAACAAACTTCTAGTTTGAGCCCCAAGGCACAATGGGACGAGCACGTCCCGTAACCTATTCGGTGAGAGCCAATCTACCGTAATTAATATTTTCGATCACAACCGACAGGACAACGAGATCGTGGCTCAGTGACCAAATAACCTGGGCTCAAATCCCAGGTGATCCACACTTGGAATCGGGTATGGATGGCTGATGACGACTACTAAGTCAGAGACGGCCGTTCCAGTCTCCATTGTCTTTGTCAGTAATGTTGTTCTCCAAAGAATTCGTTTGACAACTTGCTCTACTGATGGAGCATGAGAGGACCTAGGCAAAAATACCCTCCACTTCGATTAGATCAACCACGCTACTGTTGTTAGAGGCAAAAGTTTAGGTAAGTGCCTGGAATAGACACTTTACAGCCTACGCGGAGAAAAATGGTCTTACACTGGGCACTTCTGCAGTGTTAGCGAGGGGGAGAGATGACAGTGCCGACTTCGGCCTCTGTCCGCCGTACGTAGGGATGCCTGTATGCAAGCGGTAGACCAACAACTTTTTTGCAAAACAGAGTGGAAGTGGACTTATGCTACGGCTATCGCAATTGTGATTGTCGTTGTATGACCTTGACCCCACGGGGGACACTTGACCTCTCGAGGTTTAATTTAACTTCGTTGTTGGCGTCGGTCAGCCGTATTAGAACGTGACAAATGCTGTCCGCTCTGCTGCCGTCGCTCTACGGAATAGACTCTTACCGAAGGCCTGGCGGGACTGGAGGCCCTGTCGGTATCCTATCCCCGCAGAGCTCCATATATTTTAACTTCCTGTGTCACAGACTTAATCAGTTACATCAGCGTTGCTTTTAGCCGAATTAAAAATAACTACGTATTATAGAATGACGCTTCCGAAAGATTACAACTGGCCATGTGCCAGGAGATGTGCAATTTGTTTGAACACTCCGGGTATTTGCCTCCTTCACTGTAATGGCTTAGCCTTACGAACAGTATGAGCCAGGGTTCTGGTAACTATCCAGACTGCTCATTGGTTGTCAGTGGAAGGTTTGCCCTTAACACGTTGAACTAATCGGTCCTTTACATTCGTAACGACGAAGGCTGAGTAAATTGTCTACCGACGGAGGAGCACCCCATTGTAGTTCTTTTGTAGCAGTGATGAAGTTAAACGAGAGCCCAGTCCAGGATTTTAATTTACGCAGTCATGATCTACTTGATGTTAGACGGGTTTCCTGTGCCCAAGCGGTCGCATGCGCCGTCAAATGACTGTGAGACCAGGAGGCCCTCTGCCAGGGGTTATCGCGACAGGAAAACGTTAAGATTTTCTGACGATCAGCAGTTACCGTAGAACAGGCGTTGACATTCTTTAAATGACAGCGTCTTCTCAGATAAGACTACTCTCCGTTAAAGGCCCAACCAAAGCCGCAAGCCGATTTGCTCTTTAGTCAGAGTGGTTGTGATGTTTTTTATTCCTTCTATCCCCACTACGCGTTTAATTTTGCTTTCTTTTTCTTTAGCCTCCAATTCAGTATCGCTTACATCTGTGCTGCCAGGCATAAATGTGGTCTCCTCTCCCCTGGCTACTCGACACTACGGATCAAATTCGGTTACCCCGTTAGGAGGCTTCTTGCACGCTCACCCTCACCACCAACATTTTGCTGCCTTCTCCAGCTTGAGCGACCAGGCCTCCGTGTCTACCGCAATTAACATCGCGTCTCCCTATCCTGGTGTCTGTGCTTCGTCCGAGGACACGGCAACGATGCAGGGATCTCAGTCGGGCGCCTTTGGGTCGATGGTGCCCGGCAGCCCTTATCATCTTTACCAGCCGATAGGCACCACAATCCTCATGCCCCCACACCACACTGGGCCGTCCCTAGCTTTTCCAGGAAGTCAATCAGGGACAGCAGCCCTACAGCCACAGTTCCTGGGCGAGCACCAAGTCGGTTTGCTACAGGGCGGCGGCGGTGGTGGCACACAAGTGTTTTCACCCCAATTCCGCTCTCAGGCCACGCTCCAGGCGGAACAGAAGAAGGTACCCTCACCCGAGCTCTTTTTAAATGTGCCGGTGGCCCTTTGTTCTTAACAGGTGATCTTTAGGTGCTTCACCGAGAGTATTACTGCTCCTGTAGTTCTTGTATGCATGTATGAGAGTGTGTGGGGGTGTTTGTGTGTACGTGCGTGTGTTCATCTGTTTCATCTGGCCAATCCTACTTTTCTGCTTATCTCTCCTCTCTTCTCAGTCGGCCAAACACAACTTTTGTTGGCTCCCTGGGTAAGCTGCAGCTGCACGTTTTGTCACAGGCGCCTTTCCTTTTCCCTCGACCCTGCCGCCCTATCTAATCTTTATTTTCTTAATTTGTTGCTCGATTGCGCGCACTGCCTTTTTGCGCTTTCTCATCAAACACACCACTGCATTGTCCGCGAGTGACTCTCGCCTTTTACCTCTGCAACGCCTCGGTTTGATCTGTAGTGTTCCCTAATTTGTTATTCATCCACTGGCTAATAGGTTATAGATTTGTCATCCGTCTAGTATCCCGAAAGCTTGTGGATATATATGTTGGAAATGTCAGGAATGGCCATCATCTGTTTCGAGAACACCTTGGGTATAAATTAATCGTTGCTATGTGGACACGATTGTCAGTCCTCCCGATCGCGGTCGACAGGCCTTGGGCCTGTGGTTGAAATGATAGTGCATATGACTCAATTTCTAGCTGGACAGTCTTCTTTGTCTTTGTCGTTAATGCTACTCGGGTTTTCTGACACCTAGTGTGAAAACGTACTCTCAGGTTTCAAGCACAAGTTAGCTGTTACGATCTACCTCGCGCTCAGTCTAACGTCATTGGCACATTTGACGGCTGAGATGAGCCAGGGGGTATCTCCGATGCGGAAGTAGCCACAAGGCATTGCCATCTTTTACTTTCTACCTCTATTGAAGTCATTCTTCTTCCTGCCAGTACTTGTGTGAGCAATCAATTCACGCAAGGCTCCCGCGCTTCTGTGTTTTGTGGGTCCTTCGGAGGACAAAGTCATGGACAAAGCATAAATTCCTCAGCCGAACGTAAACTGGTTGGTCATATCTCACTAGGTCACACAAATCAGGAATATGGCAGGCACATTTTTCTACCAGTCGGACTAACGAAATCGTCTGCACGTTGTATGCACTTTGCGCATCAGAATTATATTTAAATAAGGACATAATTTTCAAAACAACTGTTTATTGGCTGCAAAAGACAACCCGAAAGTTAGCGGCCAAGCCCGTCTGCGTCGAAGCCTCTGGAATCGGTGGGACACCAGTCACAAGACGAAGCCGCGAATATGCGAGGCTTCCGTCAGAACAATCCTCATATATGGATGTGAGTTATGACCCGCAAACTTGTAACTTATCCACTACCCGCACGAGTCCTCTCGATGGTGCTTTTACTCGATTCTCCAAACCCATTTTGCCGATCACGTCTTCGTTGATTGATCACAAAATCGGCACTGAACACTCAGTTTGAAATGTGTTCCTCCAAAGTCCTCCGGGATATCAGCTCGCCCAGCCCCCCCCCCCTTGCGAATATATCAATATAGCCAATCGTAGGCGTGGTTGGACGTGTTGGTATTCTGGAGACGACCGAGTGCCACCGTAAGGCGCTGTATTTGCAACGTGGTGTTGCCTGAGTCAGTCCTTAATGGCGTCGGGAATACTGCCTGTCTAAGCCTTTAAGAAGCCCATAGATGGGCCATCTGTTGTGTGTTCTGGCTGCGTGCTTACGCTATGACTGGTTGGTGACAGTAGGGTTAGGCCAACCACACTTGAAATACAAAGCAACACAGGCAAGGTCTGGATGACTGGACAGTGGTGTGGACTCTGTGGCCAATAGGGCCAAATAGTCCATCTACTGATGCCATACACGAGGTGATCTCTAATTCCCTATGTACAAAACTTCTAAGTAAAAAAGAGTGTCGGACCTCATAGAGGGTTATGTGTCATGAACCTACTACATTGACAGTCCTGATCAGAGGCTGACCATTGTGACCTGACGCATAGTCTTCAGTCTTGGCTGTAGTCAATTCATTTTCGCTGAGCACAAGGGTAGAGCGTCTTGAAGGCCAGTTGCCGAGGGCTGAACTATGTAGAGCTAGGTTTGTGTGCAAGAGACACTTCGCGTCTGCACGTACTCATCTGTTAGGTACCCGCATTTTTGACTTTTGTAGTTGTAGACGTTGGCCACTTCCCCTGGTCGTGGCTGATTATATGCCCGCCTTTTTATTTTCTCCTCCCCGTTATTTATGTCTTCCGCAAAAAACAAGCTATTATTTTTTTCTTTCCTTGCCTTCTCAAACTGACAGCAGGCGCCGCATCACTCAGAAACGGTCGTAGTTTCCTCCGGAGTCAACAGTAACTGGGCACACAACTCAGCTGCTGACCAGGTCAATCCCTCCGATGTTTCAACCAACCCCAACTG
>CACRXP010000233.1:182964-196132 GCA_902702965.1 Spirometra erinaceieuropaei
GCATCGCGAGGAAACGCAAAGATGTCCCAAGGCGTGTAGTGGTGTTCGCCCAACGATGCATCAGTGGGATTAGGACCCACGACAGCAAGGGGAAGGCTTTAGTACAGCCAACGCTCAAGCCACCTGAGCTACGAGGCCCCAAAGGACGACGCGAGTTTAATTACATTTGGGTCAAGTTTACCCGCCTAGCCTACTAAGCCTTCCCCTTGCTGTTGCGGGTCCGAATCCACCCGAGGCACCGAGTTTTTCACAGTTGGGTCAAAATGAATTGAAATCTGCCGTAACACCTATTAAGTACATGAGCCTGGCAGTCGTCTGGTGGATTCTAGATGTATTAAATAGGAAATCCTGCTTGGACAGTCAGCTTGCTGTATCAGGTTTGGTGGATCTAGACGATGCAGTAGGTTGGGCGGATAAACTTGGCCCAGATGTAATTAAACTCTCGTCGCCCCATGGGTCCTCGTAGCTCAGGTGGCTAAAGCGTTGGCTGTACTAAAGCCCTGCCCTTTATTTCGTGGGTTCTAATCTCACCGGGGCACCGAGTTTTTCACAGTTGGGTCAAAATGAATTATTCAAAAGCTGCCATAACGCCTATGAATTCTCAACGACTAGACAAGCGACCTTTGGCGAATGCATTTGTGCTTTCGCACGGATTTGGTTGTTTTATTGTCTCCTGCCCTTGGTTCCACGATACCTTTAGAATTTCACTTAGTTGTTGTGCAGGGGAGTGTTACTCCACTGGAAGACATCGAAAAGGACTGAGAGAAATGTCTTCAGGGCCCCACTCGGAGCTTCTGTCATATCTGAAGATTGCGGACGGGCGGTTTCGTTTGAAGTATTCTTACCGGACCTATTTATTTGAGAATTCCTTACACTTGGTGGGAAACTGCAACTGCGACGAGAAAAAGGCGACAGGGTTGCTTCGGGAATCTTCCGTGAACACCCGCATTGCTCTTAACTCGCCCCATACACGCCTATAATGTCAGCTCATGCTCGACGGAAAATCCTACCAAACTAGTATAGGCGGGTGAGTGGAGGGTACGTGCGCTGTTTTTTTGTCAAACTGGAGAATAATTACTAAAGGGTCGTTTCTGGGAGCGAAGCCCTTAGCAGAACGTCAAAGTTCGAATGCTCTGCACTTCAAAGAGTGCCGAACATGGAGCTATATTACAGTGTTGCTGCTAGACTCATTAAATAGCTTGGATATGCGTTACATTGTAGTAAGGCCTTATTCATGCATCCTATAGCTTCTCAAAACATAGGGTTGGACACGGGAATACGAACTCCCGTATTACAGATGGTCTTGCCCTAAATTGCAGGGAGGACTTAGGGCTATGAGGGTTAGTGTTCGGGTTAAAGTGAGGGCAGGGGAATAGGCATCGACCCTGGAATTTAGCATTAGGTCACATGCAGTACGGGGGAGTCTGTACTTCTGTTGGTTATGACAAGCGGATGAAGACGAACTTCGAGAAGTATTGCTGATTTGGGTGCGGGAAACTGGAATAATCATTTCTGGTTCACAGGCTGTTAGACAACCATGCTTCAGTTGTATTCCGTCTCGTAATCAGGCCAGGTTGCTGAAAGCTGTCTAAAAGAGTTAAAATGGGGGAGGCGTGGATTCGTCGGTACGACTTCGAGGTTAAAGCGCGGCAGTCAGTGCTGATTGTCAAAATAGGAAGGACTACAACTGTACTCAAAATACTACGTGAACACGTGGAATTATGTAAAACGCTCGAGGTCTAAGTAATTGAATTCACGAAGAAGACAGAAAGCAGATTTCCTAGGCAAACTCAGCTTAGACACGATTTTCTGATTTTTTCATTATAGTACTTTGATCGGACCATTTCCCTGCACTTGATATGGCAGTATTGAACCATGCTGTTGTTTGCGAGCGACTATTTGCGACAGAGGATTTGGTAAACGAGATCGGTTGGATACCGAAGATTCAAAACAGATTTGCGTGAGGCGATCTGATTTCGTGCACGAGAATAAGAAACGAAAACTGTGAGTGCGGGCTGGGATTTATCGCAAAGCAACTTAAAATAATATCAGGTAATAAGAATGGTGAAAAGATGGCTGTCCCACAGTGCAAAGGTCACCTATTGTCCCGGTGTTTTTCTCCGCGCCAGAACTACGAAAATAGCCCAATTTAAATGCTACCAGGTGTTCCAATCGGAGTGGTTGCCACAAACTACTAATAAAGTGAGCAGCATTCACAGATCGATTTGTCCTAACATCTACAAATACCGACCATGCTTTCATCTTTTGTGAATGCCCAATGTAATAAAACACACGTATTTTGAAAAGGGCGAGATTTCGTCGTTCCGTAAAATGAATCTTAGCGGTAGGGAAATTCGTCGGTGCTGAAGACATCCAGAATCGTGGTGAATAACCATACTGTAGCATGTGCAAACTTTTGTACACAGAAGTGAAGCAAAAAAGTAGAATCTATGCACCAAAGGCGAAAAGGGCAACGCTACGCGAAGCATCTGAGATAAGGAGCCGTGTGCGCACCACCAGGCGAGATATGGCGCCGGAGTATTCAGCGTCCGCAATTCACAGGATCATTGTCATTCTAGGAATACCGCCGTGGACGAAGTGCCACGGCGAACAACGGACGCGTTGGACTGAAGATCGCATCACCTGGCGTAAGTTTCCCTGACTACCTCTGAGCCTCCATCTTATTCCACTTCTGAATCTATGATGACTATCATCCAGGAGTGTATATCGGGGCAGTCGAACTTACCAGTTGAGGGGCCGACTAAAGAAGGCGCTTCCGTAGGTGCTGAATACTTTGAGTGGGTCTTATGATCATAGGACAGTCTGGGAAGAAGAATAGACGAGAGTTGGAACGGGAGGTTTATTTGACGGACGTTTCTGATTAATGCACGAATCCATCAAGAAAGACAAAATCAGATAAGGGTATTGCGTCAAACAACTAATGCAGTGTTTATAGAACGAAGTTGTTGCGCCACTGCATACCCAAATTATAGGCTGACGCATTCACCGCAGATGATTTCATTTAGAACGATAACTGCCCCAGGACAAAAAGTTGTCGCTTGTTACTTTCTCATTCAGAAGCCAGATCGCTCTATGTGAGAATATCGAAACTGTTCAAAAGACAACGTTACAACAAACTCTTACTGACCGGGAAGATTTCTGATTAGAAATTTATTAATATTTTGGCAGATTTTGAATAATTCATATTGACCCAACTGTGAAAAACTCGGCGCCTCGGTGGGATTCGAACCCACGCCGTAAGGGGTGGGTTCGAATCCCACCGAGGCGCCGAGTTTTTCACAGTTGGGTCAATATAGATTAGAAATTTGTCAAGACCGATGGTAAACTCAACTCGCTCTTCCAGGCGGATGTGCTAGGCAAATTTTAAAGGTGACCTTACGAGTCGGTTTTCGAACTTCCCCCAATTAAAACTCTGCTATCCTTGGTGGGAGGTCTAATAATTGAATGCAAAAGAATAGCTATTGGGAATGCACGGTTGTACTGTGAGTGGGTGAGAAATAGCTGCCCTAAAGCCTAACGCTAACCGCAACAGTATGGTGTCAATCACATGGGGCTATACAACCACCTCTTACCTATTCCCTTGTCCTATCCCGCCCTCAAACAGGCCTATTTAGGCTAGATCTCGAATAGGTTATATACGTTTCCTCCTCCAATTTTACAGCGGATCTAACACGAAATATCGAACCGGCTTCGAAAGGCTTTGGCTGTTCTGTAATCAGCCTTTCTGTCAGGCTTGGCGCCACAAAATTCATAATACACTCAGATTCCATTTGACGCTGAGAATGCATCCTTAATGAGCGTTATGACTGAACGTATACGAAGAGCTGTCACTGTTTGCCTGAACGTCCATTATGATGGCCGTCGCTCGGGAGAAATTCGAGGCGCTATGTGGGGTAGCCAGGCATGAAATCTGGGTACATTAACGTCTTCGTTTTATCCTACTGCAAGGCAAATTGTTCTGCCTTGACCTGCACTTGTCGGAAGTGTCTTTACTCTTTTCTCGCTCAGATAGAAGTACGACCATCCCCAGGCCCAAGGCGAGTGCTTGGTTCAGTGCTGCTGGACTGATTTTCTACTTTCGGCTGGGCAGCATGTTCATCGGGCCTATCTTTATATGAAAACCAGTGCATAATGAAACGGCGCTTATGACAATTGAGTGACCAATATTGCTAATGCTGTGTGCAACGTTGCGCGTTTGTTGCACATTTACGGTCGTTCATATGCTGCGAATTGGCTGGCAATGTCAACTCTGTTATTTAAAGTACAGAGTACTTCACAATGTCGATGTGCAGACGTTATTTTTCCTCTCTGCTCAACCTTGCTGGGAGAAAAATCACCATTTCGCTCCCTCTACCCAGTATAGTTATTGAGGAGACGGTACATCAGCAATTCATTTTTGTCCTTTACGAATCTGAGTTGGTCTAGTTTATATCCTTACTCGTGGCATTCCAAACGTGTCGACGAACGAATAAAGCGATATGGGAAGATAGAGATCACTGACTATGCAATCGAAGGAAGCACATTCCCTATGCCGTCCTGAGTTACGTTGTTTTTGGCTACGATTATGGGAGAAACGTCGCTTTTTCGGCTCCCAATGACACAGAAAAGGACATCGACCCTCGGTTTTTTTCTTCCATTTACTTCCAAATTGGGAGCCACGGAGCTCTCGATCCAGATCTCTTTCAGCCCATCGCATAGCAATAAACAGTTAGTGGTTGGCAAGTCTCACCGAAAAATACAAGGGACACGTTAATGCCTGTTTATAGCTTAGTCGTCGCCATCAGACTGTGATTCCTAAAATCCAGGTGCTGGAGCAACCGAGGTTCGGGCGCAGTTCAACGGGTCCTAATGCACTAAAATCAGTCACTCAGCTGCCTGGTTAAGAACCCAGATCTTGTGATTTCTAAGCAAAAATATCCAATAGTAAGAGGATAGTGGCGTTCTCTGATATATCTTGACAGGAGCTAGGCTCGTAGCTCAAGTGGGAGTACGTCTGACTCAGAAATACTCCACGACCAACCCACCCGGGTTAACATCCCATATGCTCTCTTGGAGTGAGGTTACGACTGACCGATGACAAACAGTCGTCCTGGTCCCCTTGTTTTTGTCGGTAGCCCCTCTCGGATAAATCTTTTGGTAACTAGCCTAAGAGTGGAGCCCTCTGGGCTAGGCTGATTATGCTTGCCAACGATGGGAGATCAGTGATAAACGTAAGACAGTAGAACCGGTCTCCTGGACACCCTAAATCGAGTCTGCAGTCTCCATTGTTCAGAGGGCATGCCTAAGTCACCCTAGGTCGTGTCCAGGGAGTCGAAAAGGTTATGAGAGACCACATAAGCTAAATTCCGATGCGTTTCGCAAATGACTTACCTAAGTCAATGAATTTCAAAGAAAATGTCTATCCTATTTCATTGAATTTGTGATCCACTGAGATCTTCACGAGTACCACAATATATTATTTATTTCGGAACGATTATTGCGGGGCCTACGGTCTATATTGTTCTCAAGAAAACTTCACGCAGTATGTTATTGTACGGATGTTCATTTACAACTTACACCAAACAGCATGTCTGCAATAGGCAAGAGGGCTTACAATGAAACAACTTCCCCAAATAATCGCAGACTAAATCCGTAACAAGCTCTAGTAAAGACGCATGGGGGGATGCACAGCGGGGCACGGATGAGAAGACGGAAGAAAATAAGGAAGTGAGGAGGAAGAAGAAGAAGAAGAAGAAGAAGAAGAAGAAGAAGAAGAAGAAGAAGAAAAGGAGGAGGAGGAGGACAACGACGACTAGGTAGAAACGTACTACTCTTTGCGGAAAAAACTGATTCCCTCTCCACCCAACAATGCACCTATACTAGCAATATGACTTGAGGTCCACCAGGCTATAAACCTGATAGTTTTAATACTATGCTTATGTAGCGTTAGGCAGAAAATGGAAAGACTATGCCTGAAGCTTACTCGTGTTTTTATAACGTATCTGGGGTTTAAGTATTTGTTTACACTTTATTTCTAAATACTGCAGAACCATGAGTGTGATGCTCACGAAGAGCTTATGCGTGGTAGTCTAACAATTCAAATACTGAAAACGGTAGGACTTGACAATACGTATCTTCCGTTTTGGAGGTGGCCTTGCGCGAAATCCCAAAGGGAGGGGGGAAGGTGGGATTAGAGCTAGAGATGACGTTATGATTAAGGTTAAGGTTAAGGACACGGGAATAGATGCGCCCTGGAATTTAACGCGGGCCATCTCTAATACGGGGAAGTACCAATTCCTGCGTTCAACCCTGACAACCCGTTGGGGGATATCATTCAATGTTTTCGCGGCTCATCAGTCATCTCATATTTATATTTCTGTTAGTACTACTACTACTACCACCACCACCACCAACACTAATAATAATTGCAATAATAATATTAAGAATAATCAATAAACAAACGATTAATGCTGCGTGGCGCAATATCAGAGTTCTCAACTCATCAGTGGGTTCCGAAGTGACTCGCAAAAATATTACCATTTCTTCTGATCAGCCAGAGCAAGTGATTACATTGGCATGACACCCACTCACTTTACTATGCCAGCTAAACGAACCCAGTGGAATGGTATACTCACTACAAATAGCCTTTTTCTGGGGTGTTTCAACTGACATTCTACCCTAACCTTTAACTTGGAGTACAAAAAAGCCCAAAAGTCTATTGATCAGTTACATATACAACAAAATTTCCATGGCCTTTCCCAAATTCGAACAGTTTAAAAAGTCGGTCGAGAAAAATAACATTTTTTGAAAAAAGTGGGCGGGAACATGACAATCTGAGAGGGCGGACGAGACCTCTGGAGCGATTATCGTGCCCACAGGTTGGTTGTGCAATTCATGTCCAAAGTCTTCGATATAATACAAAATTGACGGGATTGGAACTGGTTTTTGGGGTTCGTAACGATCGATTTTGTTTTTTCCGCCACCTTAGCTGCTTACTGTGGCCAGATTGTCGTGATTGCGATAGAAGGGACTCGCCCACGTCTGCAGTTATCGCTCTGGTGGGGGGTTCTTGGACCTGCGGAGCAAGAATTCAGCTTTTCACAATGCATGAAAGTTGGCCGAAACGTCAACGAACTCCAGAACTAGTGTGCGCAACATACCCTGCATATGTTGTTACGCACGATGGACTGGGGAGGCTCAAACTGATATTTCTCTCGGCAGTTTTCTGATCCTACTCTTCAGGGTAGGCACATATGGGGCCCCTAACTTTAGCTGAAACTGATGAACGAAACTGGCCTAAAGTCAAGGAAACGTATATAGATTTTTATTTACCATCTGTTTCTGAGTACCGCTAAATATTTATTTGTAGAGACGCTTATTGGCGATTACATGTTCATGAATCTACTGAAATAGTAGAGGAAACGGGTATTTCTGTGTTGCCTTGGATCTCAGAGACTCGAGTGGACGTGGACTGCCGCACAGCAAACAAATACGACACTAGACACTGCAATTGCCAGTGAGTATATTAGTACCGTTGTTTCGATACGGAAACGGTCGCCTATCGTGCTGTCAGCAAGTTACTCCACGAAGTTCTGCCCGTTTTCAGTATTACTTCTGTTTATTGTTATTAAGAGGATTTTCCTTTACACTCTTTTGCATTTTCCGAGTGCGAATAAGGGACTTATATTAGATACGTTTAACGTAAGCCTGATTTGTTATGATACCTTTCTAGAGGATTACTCATAACCCATGTGGGCAAGTGACTCACATGAATACTTTACCACACTCCGCTCCACATCCATGTAGTGCTGCATGTAGCTTTTCGACGACAAAATTAACCTATTTTGAGAATGTCCTTGAAAAGAGTTCAGCTTACAAACCAGAACGAGAGGAACTCGGAGAAGACAGCGCTTAACCGCTAACCTAGTTTAGGGCTACACAGCAAGTCAGAGGGTTTGTGAAGGGGGAGGGGAGATGCCGATAATACCATCAAGCGTATTTGGGCACAGATCTGGCAAACCGTTACCCGTGAGAACATGTCACAAGTCCCACCGGTAACATGGCATGATGAAATTCCCCTTCTATCAAACAAAACTTTGTCAGAAACGAAAGCTTAAGTCACGAGATTCCTAAACCATAAACCAGGAAGACGGATTTTTGTGGAAAGTCTTTGCTGTGAACGAAAACGCACTAGAAACTCACAGACCGGCCAGAGGCGGTGACTATGGTACCAGCGGCGGCGAGATCCAATCAGCAGGGTCCAAATTGTTGTTTGGCCTCGAGCCAACCGTTACTTCCGTGATTCGGGAGGGGGGGGGACGGTGGGGTAGCAGTGACTACCTGACGCGCGAGTCGGCGCACGGAAATCCAAAGGCCACAAGGGAGATCGGGGTCGCTCACAGCTGGAGGGAAAGTCGGTCATCAAAGTGCTCTCTACCTGGATCGAAGGCGTCCAGAAATGACTCCGAGCGACGATTTCCGGCCTAAAAAGGAGTAATAAGACAGTCGACGAAATGAACATGCTGTCCACTTAGGGTATCGTGGGCTAGAGGAGGCATTTGCCGTTGATGAGGCATGCAAATGAAGTTGTTTGACACTATGGTGTGGGAGAGAAAATAGAGGTCGCAGTAGGGAGGAGAGGAAATTGGCAGACAGGAATCGGTGGAGGTAGAGGGGCAGGGAATTACAGGGCACATCCGGAGAAATATCGGTAACCGTAGACTTCAAAGTCCGTATGCAGTGGTGAATCTTGTCGCCCGCGTTGGTCAGACTATCGTACCGACAGGGCGAGCTGAGGCAAGTTAGAACCAGGCTCCCATCTACCGTGGTTGACTGGTCGCGCGTAAACACTTGTGATTGGTTGACAAGAGACTCTATGAAGTGCATCATGCCAATGCAGGAGGTTCTCACGGAAAAGGGAAGTCACACAGGGTTGACGGCGAGAGAAACGTACGAGCTGAGCTAGTCATTACAGGGGTTAGAATAAGCCTTTGGGAGAGGTAAGAAGGCTCGTGAGCGAATAGATGTTGTCATCACAGTTCGGGATGAACGGTCTTAGAAGGTCACCATACCTGGAAGTCGACGCATCTGGCGTTTTAAGGTTGGCGAGAAAATAATCGACATGTAGCGACTTTGGAAGGGGATGGGAGATGGGCCAAAGACGGCCAAATATCCGAGGGACGCTTTCTTGATGCAAAGAGAGATCCTGTATGACTCTGTCTACAGATGTCTAGGAGGCGTTGTGGGGGTCAAAAGGCGTGCAAAGGAACTTAAAAAGGCCAAATGGATGACAGACGTCTTTGTAACCTCCTCCAGCGTGAGTGATATCTGATTGAAAGTCCCGATTAGAACTATTTTAATCAAAATGAACTTGCCATATAATGCTTCTGTAGGCTCCTGACAATGGCGGACTGGAACGTGAATTTGTAGTCGCCGTAAGAAAGTGTCGCCAGAGTTGACCTTTAGGACCATGGGCAGAGACGAGATCTAGGGACTTTTCTACTGATAGGACAATTCAGGGTTTCGGCCTTGTTTCCCGTTTTATTAGTTGAGCCACTTACGATACCCTTACCCATAAGTCTTCCAAATTACAAGTCAGAGAGACCGACTTTAGAGGATAGGTTTTTACCGTCGCAGAGAGCGAGTGAGTTGCTGAGAAAGTAACCAGTATATTTTGATCCGCGAGCCGTAACTACGTGACTAGCGTCAGTCAGAACCAATATGCACTTCGAGCCCATCGTCTCTTCCACGATCGTAGATGCCCACCTATTAATCCATGTAATACAGGTAACTATCCCTCCATCGAGCCAGCTTACGCAACCCCTGTCCAATGGGGGAGGATTTTGCTCAGTTTTTGAGGACCGTAGAGTCGACGCAAGCACTCTGGTTGGATTTACCAAGAACTGGCGTGCGACAAAAGAAGCAATTTTCGGCGTAACAACGGCAACAACAACGGTTAACTTCTCATGTGATTTGAGTACTATCCGGACGTGCATTATGGTGATCTATGACGGAAACCTCTTGTCGAAACTAGCCGGAGCAAATGTTGCCCATAGACAGTCATTAAATCCAAAAAAACTTTTATATAAGCCGGTCCATCGATTTTCTTGATACCAAATTGCTATTCATAGGCTTTCTTAAATGCTTCTATACGCATAGAAAAAGCTTATACAGCGATCTGATTGGCGCGTTGGAAGGACCCATTCTTCATCTCTTAGTGTTCGGGAAGACCAGCGGGAACTGCCTTCCCAATCACGAAAGACAAGGCTTTGATGATCAATCTTTAATTGGATTACTCTTACCCAGATCCATTCCAGGAAACTTTAAGATTGTTACCCCCCGCGGCAGACATCCAACAGATGATAACTTAAAAGGCACTAGGAGGTGGCTTTGGAAGATGGAAAAATGTTTTAGAGAAAGTGACTTGTTTCGTCTTTCGCCGAAAGCTGCTTATGCGCGTAAGACTCTTTCAGAGGTGTTTCATGCCTGGGAGGTAGATGGATAAAGTCCAGACATTAAAGTAAGGAAAGGGAATTTGTGACACCTTCACCTTACTCCGACTAACTATTGAACTAACTTTATGAATCCTTCCTAAAAACCCAAAGAGGACCTGAGACAAAACCATGTTGTGGGCGATTCTGCAATAATCTCTTCAAAAGGCGTCAATCTTGGGTTTTGTGTAGCTTCTCTCTCAACCGTGCACTACGATTCTTCTAGACGCAATTAGCTTATAAATCTTAGTAAGATGGTAGCGTCCGCACCTCCCCCCCACCCCAAAAAATCAACTGATTTTTAGAAGCATGCTGTCAAGACTAGTTGGAAACACTGACAGCCTGTCATTGAAAGTGATGGGAGATATATGATTGATTAAAACAGTGGTCTGCGTTATTTTCTCCCCTCCGTTCAAGAGGTGCGACGCGACGCCAATTATTTGAAGACAGGATGAACATACATATTAGGTGCCGCCCATTTACTAACTTCCACTGGATTGCGGCAGCAAATCAGCCAAATTTGCGTGTTTTGTTATTTTAATTTCATTCAGTTAAGGAATGAGGCTGCTCCAGCCTGAACGACGGCCCTCTAGCGCCATCATAAGAATAACTAGGAATAGCACTACCGACAAAGACAACGCAGACTGGGCTGGTCATTTGTGGCTTGTTAGCCGTCATCATACCCAACCCCCGAGGTATACAACCCCCCCCCAACCGAGGCTCGAACTTGCGACCTGTTGGTTAGAACTCCAACGCCCTAACCATTGTGCCACGGGCTCATTGTCCTGTCGGTTACGATGGGGTATATTAGCAATGGTAGAGGGGCGCGCCGCCGTGCGGCTACTGGCGGGGCTCAGTAGAGAGTCCCAAGACAAAACAGGACGAGTGAGTTCTGTAATGTGATCGGCGCGTGCCATCTACCATAAATAGGAATGCCTGTTCGCTTCATAGGGGAAGGAGAAAACACTCCTTTACACTTTCCATATCTTTTCTATAGAGGTAATTGTATGAAGCTCGTTTTACGCTCAACGGTAATAAGGCATACATTGAGGACGATCATATGCTTGAAAATATGCTTGCATTATCGTAACGTGGTTTCAAGCCTACCCTTTACGTTCTAACAGGGTCATGAAAAAAGGTGTTAACGATTAACACTGTAGATGAGATAGTGCCGACAAAGACAAGGGAGACTGGGATGGCCATTTCTGGCTTATTAGCCGACAGGACAACGGGCCCGTGGCTCAATGGTAGAGCGTCAGACTCCATGACCAAAGATCCCGGGTTCGAATCTCAAGTGATCAACATTTGGGGTTGGGTATGACTGGCTGATGACGGCCAATAAGCCGGAAATGGCCATTCCGGTCTCCCTTGTCTTTACCGGCACCATCTCATCTACTTATACTACTAGTCGCTGTGCGACTGCCTGCGAGGGTTCTAGTATGAGTCCCAAGGCACAACGGAACGAGCATGTTCCGTAACCTGATCGGTAAGGGCCCACTGTCATGATTAACACTGTTTCCATGGTTTGTGGCTCAATGATAGGGCTTCGGAATTTATAATGGTCGATAGTAAATAACGTGGGTTCGGATCTCAGGTCCTGTAAATCTGGGGTTGCAGAAGACTGACTGACGACGGCCTGCAAGCCGGGAAATGGCCATCGCAGTCTTACATGTCCTTTTCGAAGCTCTCCTTCGGTATGGTTATTACCCTTTTGTAAAGAGTTGTCCAGGTCTTAACTGACCATTGTTCTTTACGATCTTTAGAAAATGGAATACACTCATACTTTAACGGATATGACGCCTTCGTCGATCCAACGTCCACCTCACACATTTAACTGTTAGATTGCTCCCGAATAAGAACGAGTCGCAGTTCCTTTGCGTGACTTAACGATCTTTTCTCCTACACCATGCTAGTCAAGGCACTAGGAAGAATATCCGTCTACGAGTTTCATATTATATTACTTTCTGCTTATTAAAGAAACGAAAAGTCTTGTAGTTCATGAAATCCTTTAAAGTTAATTTATTGTTGTATTTCAAAAAAGAAGTAGTCTTTCTTTTGCACGTCTCTGTCTTGAAATATCTCGTGACAAACCGAATTGCAGGAGCAGAGGGTTTTTTAATTCCAGGAACGGAGACCGCCTTGGGGCTATCGATCCCAGGCAAAAAGCGAAGTCCGCCGTAGCCGTTTGAATGACTTTCAGTAAAATTCTCCACAGCACCGTTATTAGAACTGTGTTCTAGACATCCAACACTCTTTAATTCGACAGTTGACGTAGGCGGGGGGAGAGGAGTTACCGTTAACGAGGGGTCCTATCAGAAGATGAAGATGCGATCACTGGGACAAGAAGTTTATTTGCCTGACGTTTCGGATTCTCACTCGAACCCATCATCAGAGACATTCGCAGATGGAGGTGAAGGTGGCACCAGGAGTGCAGTCCTATTTCATCTTCGGCCGAATATACACCAAAGGACAATTCAAGGTGGGTTGCAACTTAAAAAATTGCCCGAAATTTCAATACCATATTTCTTTCCTTTAGCGGGCCAGCCGGCTTGCCTTTATACTTTAAGCAGTCTAAGCCAGGCCTGATAGTGCTAGTTTGCTTTTCTCGGGCTTGCTTTCAGCCCTAACCCGATTTATTTCATTCCGCTGTCACCGCGGCCGGAGTTTCAAGGGCAGGC
>CACRXP010000233.1:199645-228942 GCA_902702965.1 Spirometra erinaceieuropaei
TGACTAGCGCTGACTAAATTGGCCGATTATTGCGCTCCAAAAAGGGGTCCATTAGGTTTATGTACAGTGAAAGTAAAACGTCCGATTCAAAGTGCACGTGCTTGCCATGGCACATTTGATCGGTTTGCGCCTACAACGGGTCCAGCGGGAGAAGCGCTGGACCGACACGAGCATAAGCTTAAGGCACAGTACGGGTTTATCGGACTGCACAGAGTCGAACATCTTATCACAGATGCCACACATGAGGGGGGGGGGCGGGATTGCACGCCTAGGCTCAAGATCACGCCGTCCCAGTCACTTATGCCCAATCTCAGCACCAGCTGATTGACCAGCTCGGACAGCGGACTGAAACTTGGGACAGGGGCAGAGAAGGAGGTCGGCGCTAGGGACTCCGTCTCCACGATACTGCGCACATTCCTCATTATAATCGATCGGACGTGCTCTTAAACTACGCAAAAAGCCGCGGTTTGGAAGGCTGCCAACTGATGAGTTAGAACTGTCCTCTCGGGATGGGAAGTCAGGCTCCAATGGCTCATTCTCGATGTGGTCTCTATCACACTCCCACTGAGATAGGGTCCTGTGTCTGCAAAATGTCGAATGTGGTACGCGTAGGCGGGCTTTTTAGTTTTGTCAGCCGCTGCGCTCGATCCGACCTCCGGTCTTCTTACAGCTGTCTCGGCACCGGGATGAGGTGGATGAAGGGGGAGAAAGTGCAGCAGATTCTGTGCAAGTCTGTTAGTACAATAAACTAATCCACGCGCAAGTCGCCGTCCCTGCGCCCACCAGGCATCCACGGTTAGCATAACTTTTCGCGACGACTGAACTGTCAAACATTAGATCAGTGAGAAACACCCCGCTCATGCAACGCAGATCTAAACAACCCCCACAGCATTGTTCATTCGTTATGTTGGTATCGCGCTGTGCAAACTCCTTAAGCAGGCCACTTGCATTGGTAGACACATAAGCCCTCGCAATCTGAGTAATTTATGTGGCGACGACCAAGCATTTTTCATCAGTTACAATACCAGACAGTCGTAGGTGCCGACGGGACCTTCTCACATGGCTTCCATCGGAGAGGCGACACGGAGAACAGATAATCATCCCATCATTCCCAATTACAACATACTCCTCCTAGTGCACTCTCCAATGCCGCTTATATGCCTCCACAGACGGTATAATACCATGGTCTGGTCTTTCCTCCCTGTTCAAAATCGTAGAAATCATCCGGCGAATCTGTCGGTCCTTTGCTGCTCTCTGTATGGCAGATGGCATGCGTTGTTTCAAGATTGCTGTCAACCAAATGTGAGAGACGAACGATGAACCATATGCTCGGCGGTACACACCTGCTCAAAACTTTCAACCCAGGAGTCTGAAATCTGATCGTTGTGTTCCCCCCAATTTCACCCTGGATGACCGAGTTAGGTAGATTGGGGAATATGGCCGCCGACAACCAGGCGATTCCAAAAGTCAGAAGCTTTTTTGTCTCTGATGATGGATTCGAGTAGGAATCCGAAACGTCAGGCTAATAAAGCTCTTGTCCCGGCGATCGTGTCTCCTTCTTCAAGACTACTTCCTGGGACTCGTCTCTTCGCTTCTATTGGTAAGGCATCACTTTTGCGCGAGTTTGTATATAGCGAAGCTGAATTTCAACACATCTACCCCACACACGTAAAGTCCGAGGGCATCGTGACTGACTGGGCGTGTCACACACGACTTCGGCCCTATTTCCACGAGTACAAGGTCTCATTCAGACAGTATCGGATTTCAAAAGTGAAAACCATTGGGTCACCAAGTGTGAAATTTTTAGTGAAGCCTATGGTCGAGTTGGGCAGCTTCTTTTTCGACATGCTTTTGCTTTTGCGAGAAAGCCGCCGCACATATTTCCTTCTTTTAGACCATTTTGTTCTTTGAAAAGCATTGCAAATCTTTTCTATTACCCTTGTTCTAAGATGGAAAAAAGCCGATACTTCGTACAATTATGAAATATTAGTTCTTACATGGAAATACAGCATCGCAGACAGCTCGAAATATTAATGGTGTATTTTGCAGGCAGCAGGCGATATCGAAATGATTTGTGAAACTTCGTTCTGCTAACTTTAACCTCACAAGTGAGTCACGAGTCGGCCAGAATCAGAGGTGGGTAAAGACGGATTGGGAGCCACCGTCGTTTCAGATCCACCTCAAAGGGCATATGAATTATCGCTGATGTTTGACGTTAGCGAGCAAGAGATATTAACTAACTTAACTGAATTCGGCAAAATGAAAAAAGTTGCATATGTTGGCTGCATATGAAAAGTAGGAACAACAACGTTTGCAAGCTGGCATGATGTTACTTTCTCGTCACAAAACTGATTCATTTTTGAGTCGTTTGGTAACGTGAGTTGGGCAATAATCCAATACGGTAACAGCAAACGTTCAGCACAATGGTTGGATAAGAACAAGCCATCAGAACACATCCCGAGGCGCAATATTCGTCAACAGGAGTTTGTGGTGAGCGTTTGGTAGTCTTGCACAGGTGTGATCCATTATGACTTCATGAAATCTGGCTCACCGATCACAAAGAAAACACTTATGCTGCGACCAGCTGAACCAAATGATCCAAAACTTGATGAAAATCAGTCTAGATTGGTCGGTCAGTCGACTCCTATTCTATTGCACTACACTGCTACCACACACCACAACAACGACAGTGACAAAAATACTGGATTTGGAGTTGGAAGTTCGCCATCAGCCACCATACTCGCCAGATCTTACCCCACTAGGCACAACTTCCTTCGGAATTTTGACGGCTCTTTCACAGGAAGACAAACTATTTCCGACAATGCTGAAAACAGTTCTTCCAAGATTTCATAGACTCTTGGTTACCAGGCTTTTATGCTACCGCGCTGAACACGGCAACTTTATAATGGCAACAGTGTAATGATAATATGCGTGCATACTTTGGTGAATGAAACTATTCCCTGTATCTACATAATACTAACAAACTTTATTTTTTGCCACAAATTTCATACTCGACGACCTATTGCAGCTTGAAACTCGTTACTCCGTCAGCTTGCAATCTTCCTAGCCATGACTAGGTAATTGCATTGTTTATTTTTAGGAGCTAGGTGACGGACCCCATCTAGATCGACTACATTCTCTTTCCTCTATCAGACACTAGTGGCTTGTCCTTGCCAAACTGACTAAATGGAATTGAACGCAATGACTGACGTGGCATCTGCATTCCGTCTACTAGCTGCCACAAGCGCGTAGGCAGAAATTCAGGACTGAAACGAACTCAGTGCACCCCGGCAGACACACGATTTGAACCATTATGGTCTCCGTTGCGGTCCAGATAAATCAGAGCATAGTCCATTTGAGGGCACGCGATTAAGAATCATCATAAGGCGGTAGAATTGCGTGGCAGGCGTAGGGTGATTCTAAAAACAAACCAATGAACTTCAATAAATACTTGGTCCACCTCTGCTGAAATTACATAAAAATATCGCAATGAACGGCCACTAGACAGACTGATGTCCCCGAATCAGGTATTGACGCTCCTCCTTCTCCGTCCATACATTTCAGTGTTTTTCAGAATAATACTTCCGTGTATTTTTCTTCAGACACTGCAAATTTTTAAAGAATGTACCTTTAACTATGTAGCATTTTTAAGGGAAAACAGTGGCAACTGAGGCTGTCGAGTGATCCTCCGTAAGTAGTGCAAGCAATGACGCTTTAAAAGTGCTTTTAAATCTGCCTTTCATTGTCCAATGAGGTAGGTGTAAGACCACCGGTGGACAGGCCATCTGAAGCTAACATCTAAAATTCCACCTTCTTGACAATGAAAGTAAGGGGAAAACGGTCATAGAAGCCTCTTCACAAATGATGACGAAAACCTGCCTGTATGCCTTTGCTGTCTCCAGCAGGTCTACTCGGTAAATAAACAGCCCACAAGCACAACTAGTTTTTATTTGGGGAGGGTGAATCCAGCAGATGTTCTAGTGATCGTGGGCTAGGTGATTTTAGGTACTGGGAAGCTAGCCGATTCCGAAGGGCGGGCAACCGGTTTCAATGCACTAAGCCAACCCTGCATGTGGAAAAACCACAGGTTCTGATTTCGGGTCTCATAGAACCTCCTATGCAACAATTTCTTAAGCTGTCTCATTCCAACAACAATCTGCTGCGTGATAAGTTCCGACAGGAATAGTCATTTGTGCAGAAGTGCGTAGTCCTGAAAAAACGCTAAAATACTGACTGATAAGGGTGACATTTCTCATAGTGCTGACATGGACGTGGTGTTTACGTTGTCGTCTTTCCAGAACATAAGTGTCACAGTCATTGATAAGAAACCCACGTTATGTTTTGCACTCCCATTAGAGATCCAGTGGTAGTAAAAGTGCTAATCGGATACTCAACCATTGATAAGAATAGGGGGATTACAGCGCTTTTGAGTTATGTTTTTAGCTCTGCTGGCTGAACGGCAGGCTCGAGGTCTGGATCCACGCTGACCACTTTGGTCAGAACTTTAGAATCAACATTGTCTGCGATTAGGAGCTACGTTTATCGGTCATATTTAATTCACAATAGAAGAGGGGTTAGAAACCCGGGGAATTTAGCATAAGGCCACTGGAAGTATCGGAGGGTCCATATTCACGTGTACAACCGGTAATTTCTTTTCGGTTTACTCGATCTCAATGACAGAAAAGGTTAGAGACCTTTTTCAGGCAAATAATGTACTTTAATTTACAACATTCTCACTATTTACTGTTCGTTACTCTGCGAGACCAACGATCTGGCTACTGAAGGCCCACAATGAACGACACCCACTGCAGTCTGTCGCTTCTAAATCTCAAGTTAGAGAGACAAAGTGGACAGGACAGAACTCATTGAAGTAGGGTGCATGTGCGGCTGTTGCAGAACGCTCGTTGGAATGCCCGATCAGCGCTCAGATCGTGCTACTGACCGGGCAACCAGAGAGTATCGTTAAGCCTTTCGGCGGGTTGTTTCACAGTCCAGCAGACAGAAGGATGTTGTCGAGGCAGTTCATCTGAATAAGGACCTTAGCAGTCACACTGAAGAGCGCCAGTACAGTACCGCCCGCTTAGAAAGAAGGTCAAACGACAACGACGCAGAAGGGTTCAGTCATGGCTAAAAAAGTGAGTGACTAAACAACTAGGGGAGAGTAGACATGACGCGTCCTCCGTGAAGTGCGGACAGGAGGGGCAGTTGAGGTAGTGGGGGAAGATGCGTTGGGAGGCGGCAGAACAGGTGGAGAGCAATAATGCATGGTCCTTGGCGCGTCCGAGTTGCTGGTTTTAAGATGGGCCGTGCAGGCTACTTCTGCTCTGCTACCGTACTGAATTTGAAGGGTCTTCGCACCGCCAGAGACAAGAAGGAAAGTGCACCATATGACTACTCCGTTATCGTACGCACTCGGTCACAACGAGGGAAGAGGGGCATGCAGGTATGCGCGGCATGACCGGGGAAAGGGGCTGTATAAATTGGGAACTAGCCCAGAAAGTTTGTGAGATCGTCATTGGAAATCCCGAAGGTTACTGGGAGTAGTTCATTTGATAGCTGGATAGCAATCCGGCGGCAAAGTGGTTAATGTCCGATTTCTGGCTGATTAAATGTCAAGAAAGACCATTGGGAGGCGATCAGTGGCCTTCTTCGGATCCCTCGTGGAACGTAGAGTAGGCTTGCGTTGTTAATCAAACCGCTGGATGACATCGCTGTTGACTGAATGGATAAGACTCTTCCGGATCAAAGAAGCCCATAAAGTACTGCGAAAATGAAAACTCTGAGCGGTCACTCCTGACGGTCTATATCTTAGAGTGAGAACCGGATATGGTGACGAGACGACACACAGTGGATTCGACGACGGTCGCTGCCTCCACTTTTGACAGCAAAGTTGGTTCAGGCTGATGGATAGACCGGTCAACACAGCCAGAATCCAGGGACAAACAGCAAACGAAGGAAATATGCCTATCGTCCTGAAATGACTTTGGCTGAACCGACTCACCCGGGCCCCGGACATTGAGAATCGTCAACTTTTTTCGTAGTGGGACAAATCCGATGTAGGCTTAGACGCATCCTCGTCCGGGTTTTGACCTTGTTGTGCATTTCACTGAAAATGAACCGGTTGGCAAGTGGCTTTTGTTATGTTCGCATCCCTGAAGGAGAGAGGCTGTGCAGGAAAGGAGGCTTGAGGGAACGGCGCGAAAAGATGGTGTTGTTCCCAGAGAGACGCGTCGGTTCTGCTACCGTCTGAGTAGTCGGTGCACGGCCTAAGCGTCCGCTGTCAGTTTGGTAATCACACAGGTTGTCGATGGGTCTAGCAACTGGCGAAGATGCACAAAGCAAGAGTACAGCTCAAACCTACCGTCTTTCTACGTGGCACTTCCGAATTTGACCGTCTTATGTTTCTGACGGACGGCCCACCAGCATCAATGGCTTCTGCCAGTCAATTTCTTGAGCGTATAAAACAGCTAGAGTTGGAACCAAACGAAACCATTGACGTCGTCTTATTTTTTGTCCTCATTTCAACTGATAATGGACATTGCCAATTAACCACTGAATGAGCGCTTCGACAAAAGACAAGCCCTTAAAGTCCGAAAATTTCTCTAGGCCCTTACGGCATTGCCTTAGGGCATACTTCGCTTTCGATTGACGGATGTATGAACAAACTGAAAACACTTCTATGGACCTCCCTTTATCGGGCCTGATTGCCGAAGTGGCCCTTTACCAAAAAGGACATCGGGTGTTCACCAAGTATTAGTCAAAGACCACTTCCGTCATTGTCAAAACAACTCTTATTGTGTAACTTAGGGTATTGCTGAACGCTATTGATTTGAAAATCCAATCCGCAATAGAGGTGAAAATAAACAACCAACTCCCTTTCCTCGACGTTTTTGTGTGCTGGTGTATATATGGGAAGCATTCAGAAAAGCCACCAACACAAGACAAATACTACGCTTCAACTGCAATCACCATCTGTTTCACAAATATGGCTGTATCCGCACTCTGTCACAAAGAGTTGAAGCATATTACAGCACTCCATGTGACAAAAGAACCGAACGACTATACCTTCTTAACTTCTCTAGGGTCAGATGGCGTCCAAAGTGTCTAGTGAGCAAAGCAGACACCAAATGAACAAACGGTGACAAAAGAAGTGATAATTCGAAGTCTGCATGGCCATGCCTTACGTTAGAGGAGTCTCTGAGGCGGTCTGTAGACAGTTGCAACACGACCATTCAACCACCGCGAAAGATGATGTCCACCGGGTGTCCCGAACAGGGGGACGGTGATTTGTGCGTGAATTAGTTTGTAGTGATAGTGAACTTGCAGATCATCTACTGCGCTCCCTTCTCCCTCACCCACCTCGCCTCGGTGTCGAGGCATAATCAAAAGGAGCGTAGGTCGGATCGGTGTCGGCGACTGACTGCCTGTCTGCGCGTACCACGCTCGAACTGGTCCGGCAGAACGAACCAGGTTTTCACAGAAATAAGAGAGGGCTATTCGGGTCCTATCGGAGTGCGGGTGTCCTGGGGACCACATGAAGAAGTAGATATTGCAGCCTTACTCTCCGTTCTGAGAAGACGAATTCATCCTTCCAAACCATGGCTGTTAGCACACCGAAAAGTTTAAAACCGCGTCAGATTGGTTATAATAAGGAATGTGCGCTGAATGCCTGGGGGAACGGGGTATCCAGAGCCGACCACACACTCTTCCTTCTCCCAAGCACCACTCAGCTGCTGATCCGGTCGGCCATCTAATGCGGGAACAGGGCCTAAGTGGCTGACGCGGCCGGAGTCTCCACTAGCCGTATCACCACATCCCCCAGGAGTGCGCTGTTGGATTAGCGCGTGCCGTGCCCTAAGCAGGTCCCCGTGTAGGTTCAGCGCACGACACGCTTGACCCGTTGGGGGGAAACCAAGTTAGACATGGCCCATAGACCATAGAGCACACCTCTTTGTTGTGCGATGCAACGTAAGTACGTGCTGACACTCTCCAAGGCCTTGACACTTGTCTACAAAATATGTCTTAATAATGACAACTGCAGGTATGTTAGAAGACTGGACAAAAATTGTAGAGTCACCGGCGCGTACGCGGCTTGAGAACTGGACTCAAGCTCGCAACTTGCAATGCAAATTGAAGGAACTTGCCATGCTTTCGACCTTCATGGAGCTATCGCCTTAGGCCTAGGCACCTCAGGGATAGGGCGACACACACGAGGTTTGGTTTCCTGATGCCGACTACGTAGGCGGGCATACTGACCATCATACGGATCACAAAATCCTGGGCTGTTACCTACGCAAGGACACGTTGACTGCTCTGTATTTAAGAAAAACGGTCAGAGACTGCAAGATAAGTTCACCCGACGGGGAGGCAGACAAATAACCAGACCAAACAATCCTCAATCCTCCGTCGATTTGATGGCTAACAACGCAGGCAGTTTTGATACCCACCAGACAGCCACTAGGAAACCGAAGCAGCTAAAGACAGGGAAAATCTATCAGCTCAAAGCTGACTAACTAGGTAAATCAGTTGTTTTTCTGTTCGATATTTTCATTTAGCTCTTGGCATTGGTGAGCCGACCAAGCTCCTTGAAACGTCAATAGAATGATGAATCCGTTCTAGCTAAACATTCTCTCTTCTAGAACAACAAAAGGAGACTGAAATACGGTTAATCCTAGATGATGTCGATATTCCAGTCCCCACACGTGTTTATAGGCGGCTTTATCTATTACTGGGACAATCTAACCTCAGGTCACTGTCTACTTCTGCCTTCCTAATTAGAAAAGAAAGCCATCTGACGCCTTGCGTGGTTCAGTCCTAGAAACGGTTTAAAGTTCCAACTGCGATGCCTCTGAATTCTCCAAGTCTGTAAGGAATTTTTGGAATTATCCGAGGAATGCACGCATTAAGAGGCTGGCCAGATCGTTTATTAAAGAGCCAAGAATTTGATCTGAATTCTGGGGGCGACGACTAGGCTTCCAGTCCCGGTCCCGGCGCCTGCATTAGACGCCGGCTAACTACTGCGTTTGGTGTTTGCAACGGCAAATTACTTTGACATTCATGCGACCCCATATCAAACACCGTCTTGTTGCACACATTGATAGCCGGTGCACATCCGCAGGGCCAATGAAAAAGGCGGCGTCAAAAAGACAAATGTCCTTCCGTCTTTCAAATCTTTGCACTTATCAGTATCAGCCTTTTTGAGGGACCAAAAGGGCTTAGTGAATGAGACGAAAATTAGAAGAATTTGACGTGGCATCAACACTGCAGGCATTTGAAGACTTGTATATTCCTTATAAATGTCTGTCATTTTTGCCGACCTCGGGCAGAATGCCGACTTCTCTGACTAATGACAGTGTGCCTTCGCATTTCACTGCACACAGGGACTCTGAATCAAAACTGGCATTTATCAACTGGTCCAGCTTTAAAAAATGCCGACTATATTACTTGAACTATTTTATCGAAGGCTGTCTTCCCCTGCGTTATCCTACCGTTTTTAAGTGAAATGACGATGTCTGCACGAAAAAAATGAAAAAATAGCGCTCATACTGCACGCGATGACTAGCAGCCTCTTTAAAAATCACTCTTCCGAGCCTCAAGATAAGTAATCAGGCTCATGGATAGGCATTGAAGAAGCTATCTAAAACTGGACATCGGTGATATCTGATTTGTGCTTGGGGAACCGCCAGTTAGGCATATTCGGATGGTTTTCGATATACCCATTTCAATCAATCTTTTTAAGAAATCAAATTGTATACTGGCTATTCGAGCCCTAAAATAATGAACAGTGCCCCATTACTCTCCCTGGTAGGAAAGTAGTAGACAAGTAAGGGGAAAAGGAACTCTTAAGGTGCAATATAATTAGAAGCAGAGCGGAAGCATATAACAGTTTTCTCAAGTAGAGGTCTGCCATTCATTCACTGTTGTGAAAGTCAAATTATTTTTATAATTCTACACTTTACAAATCGGTTACAACATGGTCTCGATGCAAAATGACAGCGGGAGAAAACCTAGTGTACAAAATCCGGCGCAAGACAGTTCAGGAGCAATGAAACAGAGGGCCATTCGGCGAACTTAGACCAAACGGACTACCGCCTATAATAAAGGCCACTTATGTCTCCACTAAGGCAAACAGAATGAGCAACGGTATAGCATCACATAACGACTTCTGCTTTGCTTGATTTAGAGACACACTATAAGCCAGGTCACAGGCCATCCAGTTAATACGATTGTGAGATGTGACCTACGTGTGAAAATAAGCAATAAGGACTTACGTATCCTTCTAAGAAACCACTCATAGCAGCGCAAACGTGTCATGGTCAGACTGATACCCGAAATTCTTTCCCTTAACGTAGGCATGCTTTCTATAAGGTGTGCCGGAGACAGCGCCAGTTTAAAGGGATGAGCCTGCTGTCTAGACTAAAAGTTTAAGAAAAGAATTTCTTCCCAACAAATTCGTTTAGAACGGAAGAAGCAGCAAGACAGGGGAGGGGGAACAAGTAAATTTAGTACTTTCAAAAGGAACATCCAGACGGCGTTTTGAAGTGGGACCTACATTCTTCTCCACTCCACTCAACGATGGACATTCTTCGGTCATAGCACAGGAAGGGGATAGACTAACTAAACTGAATTCGTTTATTCATTCGTGCTTTTTAAATGGCGCTTCCTCTGCATTACACCCGCTTGTCCATGAGTGGAGTGAAATGCTCGCGTTAGCTGCCGTGTTCAACGAAAGTGAAATCTGCACTTTTGTTTGCATTGGATCACCGCGTTTGAAGATTTTTCGATGAACATTTTGCTCACGAAATAGACACGTACATTTTACCTTTCTCCTAATTCGGCTCCCACTTCGGTTGCTTCTTAGGATTTGATGTCCTGAGGGTGCGGAGAGAGTGATATTCTATTATGACTAGTTCCGCTTTAAATATTGAGGCTATGTGTCAAAGTTTGTGTAATTTTAAATTCATCCGGAAATTGGAGGAGCCTTCTCACTAGAATATAAAAAACATATACATTACAGCACAAACGATATGGCGTTTTCTGCCATACATCAAGGACGTTTCAGAAACGACCGAACGCATTGCTGCGGAGTTAGGTGTTGGAATTGCACATCGAACAAAGCCACCATACGCAGTAGGGCCACGAAAATTAAAGACCGGTTAAAGCCTGAAGAGCAATCTGGAGTAGTGTCAAAAATTTCCTTTTAACTACACAGGCCAGACTGGACGCATGCTCGGATCGTGCATACACAAACACAAGCTGGCAACGAGGCGACGCATTATCACAAGTGGCCGCCCACACCTACAAAATGGGTCATGAGTTTAACATCGCAGCCACTAAAATGGTCGCTCACGCCGGAAACAAAACAGGCCGCGAATTGATTGAATCCTGGGCCTCGGATGAGAACTCAGTCAATTGATTTATCGATCTGGCGCCAGCGCGCGCAGCCCTGCACAGTCACCTCCAGTCTTGCGCGTCGGTCGATGATCTGTCTACATGCCCCATAACTGTCGTTTGTCATGTTGCCGCTACCATCTCTGACGGTGGACTCCTGCACTAGTCCGAAATCTCAGGACAATGAACAAAGTGTTCCGGTGCTCGGCTCTTCTTCTTCTTCTTCTTCTTCTTCTTCTTCTTCAATTATGTACACTAGTATTTACAGTTCGATACAATTATTTTCCCTCTTTCGACAATATAACTGCATAGTTGGAACTCTGACCAAGCTAAATAATGCAGTAAATAACAAAAACCTTCGGCAAAACTCGTGCATTTCACTTAAGGTCCCCTTGCTCAGGGGAACTGACAGAATCGTTCATTGTGACCACAAGCCAGTTGCCGGTGCAACGGTAGGTTTAGCAGCGTATCTCGGGCATTGACACGTGGTGCCAATGGGAGCGTGACGTCAACAAGCGGACTTCATCAATCGCTCCCGTATTATTGGCAATCGTCACTCCGATTCGCTCTCTCATAACCACAGAGGATGTGTCACTTTGACCCAAGAATGGAATTTAAATTCCGCAATCACCTAGCAGTGTGCATTGTACGAAGAGAAACTCGTGAAACGTTTATCAAGGTTTGCATGAGCCTCTAAACTGTATGTGATATTTTGATGGCGTCGAAAAATGCATATGCTTCGAATAGATCTCTCAGTAATATTTACACCTTGACCGTCTGTAGAGATTGTTGTCAGTCGTGACAATCTACAAAATCATACACCATTTAGTGAATATCTTTCATAGATTTAAAAAAACCGAGAACGTTTTTTATGAGTTTACCAGCATGTGGGCTTTTCTGCCGGCGTTTGGTAGTTGCCCTGTTCTCCGTCATTTCCCATCATGATGTAGGGCATATACAGGATCTGTCCCATCACATGAAACCAAAGCCGAAATTCTGAAGCGTTTTCGTTTAGAAAGGATTACTTAGGTGAGTTTGTAGTACTTATAATCGCCCAACATAATTTAAAGATATTTCATTCACATCAGGATGCCAGCTTTTGAACGAACTTTTTCCGGTCATCTGCAAAACTCACATTCGGTAGGAAAAGAGCAATTAAAATAGCAAAACCTTTTCTCATCGATTCTTGTTGCTATTATGAATTCAAGTATATTTTATGGAAAAAAATATACAAAATATTCTTTCTTGTATTGCCTTGGTAACAAAGTAAATCTTCTTCATATATATATATATATGATGGTAGGGGGCTAATAAGCCAGAAATGGCCATTCCAGTCTCCCTTGTCTTTGTCGGTAACACCATTCTGCCTATATATATATATGAGAAGAAAAGGCGATCTCGGGAACCATTGATTTACTGCCCTGACGTTTCAAAAGCATACAAGCTTCCATCGTCGGAGGTGAGTGTGGTATCCACCACCTCCTTATCCGGCGAAAAGACGCTCTAGGACTTCCCCCGCCCCTTCCGCCCTGCCGCCCTGATTTCATATGTAAGAAAACCCGTTTTGACATGACTTTCACCCACCTATAAATACTGTGAGGCGCGATACCACACTCACCTCCGACGATGGAAGCTTGTATGCTTTTGAAACGTCAGGACAGTAAAACAATGGTTCCCGAGATCGCCTTTTCTTCTTATTTATGTCCGGGGACGCGCATCTTCGCTTCTATTAGCAATATATATATATAAATATATTCGAGAAAATAACTGTCTTAGATTTGAAAACTTTTGAGTTCCCGAATAACTTTAAAACCGATCCGCAGCTATACTTGCGTTAAAGGTTTTCGAACTACATTCTGTTTACTTTTAGAGTAAGGGAAATCGTGCATCCATCGAAGCTATTAAGAAGACATTATATGGCGCTTATAAACTTCAGCAGTGAATGAGGATCATGCTGCATGTTTCACAAGCAGTATCCATAAACTACAGTTACGGTACGTATGAAGACATAACTACAGACTTTTTTGAAACCAAAAGCTATCATTCGAGTATAAAATTTGAAGGAGACGTAATTCGACACGAAGTTGTTACAATAGAGAATATTTTGAGCGTCCTTTCCGCATAATATATTTGAATTTATGAGGGCATCGAAAATAAATGTGAAAGTAGTCAACCAATTAAGTAGTCATTTTTTACCGATTGCGGTTTATGCAGGCGGCCGGAAAGAGGCTCATTCTAAAGGCGGAATTCTATCGTGCGAAAACGCTTTTCGGAATTTTGGTCAACATTTAATGATATAGATCGGGTACGGTAAACTAGACCTTTTCATCATCTTGATCATATTTCAGGCAGCTTTCTGAATGCAGTTGCATTAGCATATACTCCGGCTTCTTGTTCTGCTTATAAGACGCGTTATTTGCTTCAAACTCATCAAAATGGTCAACAAGCTCCTAGATGGTTTCCACCGAAACACAAAAGGAAACACACATGCGACGCAGCTTTAAGGCCCTTAACAACTTTTGCTAGTCGAGTTTTTTCAAAACAAACGAATGACAGAGCTTTTCAGAACAAAACTATTCCGTTCTCAAATGCTAATTTTAGTAAAAGACTATTTCCCGCAAGTTAGTTATGTCGTAACATTCGCCTGTAGGACCGATGGAGAGGTAAGTGAAAGTTAGGTGTCTGCCTTCCGTTGGCTCATATTGCTATTGGCGGTCGGAAGCTTTATGTGAAAACCAGACATATCGATACATATGAATTAGCGGGACACCCCTGGTTCTACTATTTACTTTTTACTCAAACAGAGAAGAACCGAGGAGATTGATGTATTTTTGGTGCGGTCATCGCGGCCTCAGGAATCTTCAGCTAAGACACTTTACAGCGACGGCGGACCATCCAGATATGCGACAGCCCCCACCTCTGAAAGATACCTTGTCTAATACACCTACCACATGGATACGTAAGTCCGGTTTGTTTTTATTCACAAGCTGCCTCTAGTTAATCCAGAGGGAACACCACTGTCTCCGCTGTTTGTTCGTTCTCGCTGGCTGCCTATGCGCTTGAATTATAATTTCCGTAGCTCAGTAAGCCCTCGTTTCGGCTTAAGGTTTGAGCTGGAGACACATTTTGTGCGTGCGGCAGTCACTGCCACGTAACTCTGCCTGCTTACCACGTTGGTGCGATCCTGTGAGAGTAAACTAGACTCTTCGGGAATTTGTCCTCGTTTCCGACCGGTGATGCGGTCAACTGGTCGCTAGTGCCTGTGATTTTCCGGTCACAGATGTTTTTAAGGACACCGTGATGCAGTGCTCCAGCAAATAAGCTCAAACTCTATAACACTTTTTAGAGGGTTCATTTGTGCATGAGAAACGGTGTGACGAAACCGTGAATCCTCTCCTTCATATTTTGAGCTAAGTCACAACCTTTGAAGTGGAGACAAGGAGGGCCATTCAGACCGCCTGAATTAGACTCTTGGGAAAATAATTTGCTCTTCTCTCGACGTATGGATCGGAGAGCGTTGGGTCAGAAGGTTGGGCACAAGGAACGCTCATTACGGCCATTTAGTCACTAAGTTGTTTAAAATACAGCGCACATGCTAAGCTGTCAGGTGGGGGAGTGGGAGGAGGGAGCGCGGTGGACGCTGCACAAGTCTACTGCCACTACAAACTAATTCACGCACCAGTTAACGTGCCTGCTCTCACCTTGATGTGGCGCACACGGTGGACATCGTCTGCAACGACGATCGAACTGCCGTGAGGCCAATTTAAGAAGCCACATATGGGAGTTGGGTGCAGGGTGAGGTTTTGATGGGCAGGTATTTACCAAGTCGACCAGTGGGCTTGGTAGGGGCATGCATTTGAAGTGACAAAAACGTTTTGTTATAGAGGACCAAAGATAGATCTGTAACACTTAGACACGGCTTTCAATAAAAACTTAACATCAAGCTGCATTCGCGTGACTGCTCCGTTTCTTCTTATTCTAAACGCGTATACATCCGCGTATATTTATTCTTTCAGTCCAAGTATCAACGTTACATTGGTAACTCCGCATTGTCCATAGCGCCTTCTGTTTCATTTCTGTGCTTAACAATTTGCCCTCGGAATAATTTCCGTCTTACTTTTTACTGATTGCATTATTTTAACCAGACCTCATTTGCTTTCCACGCCGCCTCACCTTTTCAAACAAAACGAGTGCTACCTTTCACTCTCAGTATCAACGCGTCAGTTATCTATCTCAAGTATCTGACCTCTAACCGACATCGGTTAATCATGACCAGTCAATCTGCCAGCCAGCCGACAACCAGCATTTACGTTTTTGACGTCCCAACCGTGTGGCTTGGTGATATTGCGTTGTGGTTACATATTGTGGAATCCCGTTTCGCCTTCTGCCAGATTACAAGGGAGGATACGAAATTTCATCACGTTGTGGAAGCATTGCCAGTGGATATTGCCACGGTCACCCGCGATACTATAGATTTTGTCTGCCCGCAGAAGCCCACATACTACTCTAAGGGAGGCTCTCATTTCCCGCATTTCCTCATCAACCCCAAAACGCCTCAACATTTGAGTTCTTAGGAAGACCTTGGTGATAGGGGGCTTACTCACCTTCTCAGGCGACTGGAACAGCTGGCAGATAGACAAAATCTTGATGTCGCAAGGTTTAAGCAGTTTTTTCCCAAAAGCTGCCGTCTTCTATGCAAGCAGAGATTGCTAACCGCATCCTCAAACACTACCAGCCGCCTGGTACAGGCAATGTTGCTTGTTGTACCACAGCTGTGCCACCTGCACCTACAATTGAGGAGTTATGAAACGTCTAGACGCCTCACTCTTGAAGTTTCGTGCTTTTCATGTTTCTCACGGTCAAAGTCCTACCACTACTCGTTGTCAGAGGTCTCCCACTGCAGTGTCAGGCCGTCCACGTCTGGCGATTTCTGATGATACCACCCCACCTTTTGGTCAAATGCCCATCGCTGCCAGTCTTCCTATTGTTACAAGAAATCGTCGACGAAACCCGTACCTGATCGCCAGTAGTGACTGAGAACTTGGGAGACCCAACCTCCCCGAGATGTCAGTCAAACATTTTGGTCAGGAGTTCCTGCCGTAACTTTCCCATGGACACTGTTGCTGACACAAGTTTAAGTCCACCCTCTGACTGACCGTACGTCACCCAACACTTCATTTCTTCTTCAGGCACTTACTTTTACCCCCCCCCCCCCCAATAAAAAATTTTGGTCAAAGATCTTCAATTTTAGACCCTGGGTTAAGACGTTCTTTTCGCAGGATATTTACCATTGCTGATCTTCAGACCGTCGCCCTTGGTGACGATTTTACATCTTTTTTCGGTCTTCTCACTGATATTGGATCCCATAAATTAGTTGACCCGATGACATCCTCGTATTCTAATTGTTGAACGCGTCCCATTTCACCACATTGTCCATGCTTTCAACAATCCCTTTATCCACTCGCTATCATCTTTTGCTTTGAAATTTCCGTGTATCGTCGGCTTTCACAGTTTGACTACCCTAGTAAACATTCCGCCTTGCATTACATTTCAACTACGGGACCGCTCGTTTTTTGGCCGTCCTTGTCGTTTAGTCGCTGACAAGTTAGATACCACGGAGGCTGAATTCAATCGGATGATGGGGCCTGGCAAAGTGAGTCCCCCCCTAGTCCATGGGCCACTCCTCTGCATATGTTTTGCAAAAAGTCACCCACGGACTGGCGCCCATGTGATGATTACCGACGATTAAACAACTTTACTGTTGCCAACAGATACCCGCTTGTCAATCCCCATGAATTTTCTTCTAGTCTAGCTGGCTTAGCAATTCTTTCCGGTGTTGACCTAGTAAAACCTGCCACCAAATCCCCGTGGCTCCAGAAGATATCCCAAAAACGGTGATTACGACTCCACTCGGTCTTTTCGAGTTGTTCAAGATGCCTTTTGGACTCCTCAGCTCAGCTCAAACTTTTAAAAGTTTCATTAACGAAGTCCTCTGGGACACACCTTGTCTTTTGTTTATGTCGACGATCTTCTAGTTGGAAGTCTCAGTGAACCTCAGCATCTAGCAAACTTGCGTCCCATTTTTGAGCTGTCTAGTAAATTTTGTATTCTCACCAACGCCTCTAAATACGTTTTGGCATTCCCTCACTTTTCCTCCTAGAACACCGCGTAGATGTTTTCAGTTGTCATCTCATAAATGCAAAAATTTCAGTCATTCACAAGTTCCATGCTCCCACTTCTTTCCGAAAAACGCACAGTTTTATGGGCCTTATCAGTTTTTACCGACGTTTCATTCCTCATTGCGTTCAATTAATGTCAACAGCTGCGCGTTTTCCTTTTTTAATACAGCCTTCCAACATGTCCAAGAAAATTTTGCCGATACAATTGCTATTTCACGCCCTCGAACTGATGCTACGCTCTCCGTTGTTGCTGACGCCTCTAATTGCCCACAGATGCAGCCCCCCCCCCTCAAAAAACAGACCCCACTGGACACCCAATGTGTGGCCTTCTACTCTGTTAAACTGACATCCCCCCAAACTCGTTATAGCACCTTTAGTAGATAACTCCTTGCCATTTATCTCCCCATTAAGAATTTCCGTAACTTTGTTGAGAGCAGAGATTTTTGTATTTTCACTGACCGTAAACCCATTCCTTATGCCTTTCCGCTCTCTCTGTCTGACAAGTATTCACCTCGTTAGGCCCCTCTTCTTGATTTTATTCCCAAATATTCCACGAATATTCATTTTTTTAAAGAACTTCCTAGTCAGGTCGCCGACGGTCTATCCTGACCTGGAATTAATGTCATAGTCCGCCCTTTCGTTGACTTGGAGTACACGGTCGAGCTGCAGTAGCAGCCAAATTTTTCTGAACTGGAGCTTACTGGCCTTCAGACTAAAGCCATCTTTCTGTTCGTCAGCTCCAGTATACTCTTGTGCCACGCATCGCGCGGTTTACCTTACCCTACAGTACCAGGCGAAATGCAACGAGATGTTTTCACTTCATAGCACAATCTCGCTCACTTTGGCACCTGGGATAGTCACTGTCTTGTTAGAACAGCTTCATCTAGTCCAGCACGAAAAGCCATGCCCGCCGATGGATTTGCTCATGTTTGGCCTATCAGAATGCCAAAACCGCACGCAATAAGAAAGCCCAAATTGGCGCGCGTTTTCCACGTGTACACGTAGTTCTCGTGGGTCTTTTGCTAACACCCCGTGGTTGCAACCATTTCCTCACTGCAAATGACCGGTTTACGCAATGGCCCACCGCAAGCCCGATTCCATGCATGGGGTGCAGATAATGGAGCTTGTGCCTTTTTGGATTACTGATTTTCCCCTTACGGTGAACCCACAACTATTACCACCGACCGAGGCCAACAAGTGGAATGCTGGGTAGTGCTGGAGGGCACGCTGATTAGCTGAACCCCTCGCAGCTGTGCCATGCAGTGACAGAAGGTCGACACAACACGCGTGCTTGGGCTTTTAGCTAATACCTGTACTGCTGGTATGGTATCTTCAAACGCTAAAATATACTACTAGCTGACTGTCAGCAGTTAATGAATATTACACGGTCATGCCGCAATGGCTGATGGACTTCGGCCCAAATATTCATACATCATATTCTGCTCTGCGCCTATAGATCCTAGTAAAAACTGATCTACTCAAAGTTAGCAGTTAATTTTTGAGGAAATTAAAAAGCAACAATTTAGACTCCTAATAGCCTTACTGATCTCTGCGGATGTTTCCGCATATGCACGACAGTCTACCATCCCTCATCCAGCGGTCTAGTTGAGCGTTTCTATCGTCCACTCAAAACCTCACATTGGGCCAATGACAACTACACTCATTAAAGCGAGCATATTCCTTTGGTCGTGCTCGGTATCCGCACAGCGCTCAAAACCGACTTCGAGTGCTCCCTTGCCGGGCATGTTTACGGGACTACCCTACGGATTCAAGGCAACTTTTTTGGGCTGTTTCAAAGTTTAGCTGACCTAGATACCATAAATTATGTCCAACGGTCGCACCGAGTAATAGCTAATTTCCGAGCCATAACATCATGCGTTCCAACAAGCAAGTCGCTTGCTAACCTGTTGTTTTATATTTGTTCGCATGGCTGGTATTCGTAGACCGCCACAGAGGCCCTATGACAGACCTCTTCGACCCCTGCCGCGAAAGGATAAGCATTTAAAAATCGTCCGCGGCGACCGTATCGAAGTGGCTTCACTCTTTCCGGTTGAAGGTGGCTTGTATTGACCCTCTTTCGCCCACCCTAACAAATCAGCCATCTTCACCCGCCACGGTGCCTTCAGCGATTTCTCCGCCTTCGCTTATACCTGGTGACCCTGCGCATTCGACTGACCTTCCCCAATTCCACCCGCTGTCTGCAGTGGTCGTCGTGTCCGTTTCCCTGACCGCTACCAACTTTACATTATGCCTAACGCTTGACAAATTCACTCCCATTTTGCACAGTCGAACTCTGTTTTCCTGGGAGGGCGAGCACTGTAGTGACATGGAAAGCATTTCGTTTTGGTGCGCAAAAAATACGCCTGTAAAACATAAACACAATTTTCAATAGCAATTGAACATCATGCGGCATTCTCTTGGCTACTTTGTTTCTTCTCATTTTACCCGCCTGTATATCCGTGTACATTTATCCTTTAAGTCCAATCATAGGTCGGTTCATATATTACAGATCCATCAGTGTAAAAGGTCCACTTAGGACGTCAGTGCGCTTGATGCGTCCACGCAACCACGACGTGGACCCCCCCCCCAACATACTCTCTGCACACTACTACTACTACTACTACTACTACTACTACTACTATTTCCTGTTTTGCCCCATGTCCTTCGTCTGTCTCCTCTTCTTCTGTGATCTTCTATCCCTGACAACTATAATAAGGGTGTGCTTCCTACCTGCTCTACCACAGGTTATTCTGCCAACTTCTCTGAATTCTTTTTTTCAACAAATCAAGCGGAAAAGAGTAGACAGAAATGAATAACGTGGGAAACAAAGGGATTCCACCATACTTCCTGCCCCCCCCCCCCAGACAGCCCTCAGCAAGGGCCATACCGTAGGCCATCCGCCGGTACGCTGTACATTCCCACAATATGGACGCGCGCATCATTTTATCAGAAAGTATATCGCACCACGGACCAAGGTATTTTTGCTACTGTCATCATAATCTTCCAATGACCTCCCACCTTTGTGCACCGTGACATTTGATTTCTGTCCTGTGAATATCAGCGAAAACACATCCGGTATAGTGACATAAAACGTTTTATTTTAGTGTACTAAACTGCCCCCTGACTTGCATATAACTTTGCTTAACAGTCCAGCTCATGCCGTCACGTACAGTCAGTGACCGAGCCCAGGAAATGTTAACAGAGATTCTGAAATGCGTTTTCCCTTAGAAAGGATTACATAGGAGAGTTTTTAATACTGATTATCATGCGACATAATCCTATGATATTTCAGGTTTGATGTGATGTGGGTTCTTGAATGCACTTCCTTTCGATCTCCTGCAAAAGCCGCACTCATTAAAAATGACAATTTAAGCAATATGACTTTCCCACAATGATTCTCGATGTCCTTATAAATTCAAATATATTTTGTCGAAAAACGCACAAAAGTATGTTTTTCTTAATCACATGGTAGCAAATCACGTCGTCTTTAGATTTTACATTCGGAGAAAGGGCATTCTTAGGTTTTGAAAAAAGTTTTCCAATTTCCGATTAATTTTGTGTCAGATCAGCCGCTTAACGCTTTCAGTCCACAATGTGTGAGGAAAATCGAATATCCCTCTATACCTTTAAGAAGATACCATGTAAAGGTCATAAAATTTTGCAATGGATGCGGACTATGCTGCATACTCCAAGAGGAGCATTAATTAACGGACAGGCAAGTTGCTGCATGAATGGAAACTTAGTGGTCCTAAAAAATCTCATAATTAGAAACTTTTTAAACCGGAAGATACTCTTTCACCGAGTATAGAATTTGAAGAGTGTGTAATCTGCTACCAAATGAGCAAAATAAGACATATTTTGTGCACGCTTCAATAAAGTATATTTTAATCGGTAGTATTCAGCTGTTCACCAAGAGACTCTGGCTGAAAAAGACAATTCAGTGACATGGGTACTGGCCTACCTAATAATGGAAACATTCACTCACGAATACACGGTAAATTAATGCTTCCAGCGGCCTGGGAGGATATCTAGAAATGTCTCCGGAGACGAGGAAAACCAGGATCCATCAGCCGAAATGACTCGCTACAAGAAACAGATCTTGTCCAATGGAAGTGCTTGGCCATTCATGTAGATTCTATAAATACTGCGTCCCCTGTGTGCCTGCTACCACTCAATGCTGCTGTCGCTGACGGTTGGCCAGAGAGTGAGCCCGAAATGTCGGACGAATAACATCTATGCTCTAGTCATCAAGTCCCCCTCATTTCAATTGTTTCCATGAACTCGCCTCTTCGCTGGCTTCAATAACAAATCAGCATCGGTATTTGGTGCTAAAGGGTCCCTTCTCACCCATCGTTTCCATAGCATCGCCTTCCCGCACCACTAGTCGGACGCTTTCGCAGACATGAACAAGAGAATGCCGCCAAGAACACGGAATAGCGGTAACAACTACAGACTCAAAACGAACTGTGGCTGTCTTAGAGGAAACCTAGGAATACATCGTAGCAAGACTGGAGGACCTGAGCTTGAAGCCCCAGCTAGCACAGACCACGCATATCCTCCCTGCCCACACTACAGCCGCGCATTCAGACGCCGCATGGAACTTCCCTGTCGGATGCGCACACACACGCATCCACCCTACAGTGCTGTTTCTCAACGTCACTACTGGCCGACGGACTGGTATATGTGTTTGCATGCGCACGTAGCAAACGCAGGCAGAAGGTCTATGATAGTAGAGGGGCTCTCACCGATGGGGGTAAGGAGCTCACTCGTCTCGTTGTGCCTTGGGGTTCTCTCTCGTGCCCCGCCAGCAGCCGCACAGCGGAGTGTAATACAGGCAGAATGACATTACCGACACGGACAAGGTGTGCTGGAATGGCCATTTCTGGCTTATTAGCCATCATCGGCCAGCCGTAACCAACCCCCGAGGCCTGAACTCACCACCTGCTGGGTAGAAGTCCAATGCCTTAACCACTTGGCCACTGACTCATCCTGTCGGTTGTGATCGGGTGTACTAACAGTGGTAGAGAGGTGCGCGCACCGCCACACCAGCCACTCGGTCCATCCTCCTCATCATCGATTGGCTGAAAAGCCTGGGCAGGCGACTAACGCAGGGGAGAGGTAAGGGAGGACGAGGCCTATCCTGAATAATCGCTCTTCAGGGAAACTTACCGTATTCCTCACTAGAATAACGCTGACAGGTTTGAATCCGTTACGACGCGTCAAAGGTCGTGGCTTGACAACTGATGGGGTAAATCAGGTCCTACTCGGAGCTGGGGATATGATTGAAATGCTTATTCTTACTGTGACCTTCATGACATCCTAACTTGTGTGAGATCTGAGGTCCCTGGATGGATCGAGAAGTTCGTGGAAGTTTAACGACAAGGTTGTTTGTGACACATATGAATGAGCTGTTTGAATTTGTCGCTCACTGCATCCATGATTTTGTTGTACCATCAGAACGCGTTAGACGTGGGAAGAGAGAAAGAGGGGGTGTGTGAGACAAAGGCATGGTAAGTCATCTTCAATATCCTCACAAGGAGCGACTGTGTCCACCTAATGGGCCAGCGGTTAACTCCACCACCTGTGCTAGTCAAACTACCATGTTCCATAGGTATAGGACATGAGCTGAGTGCACGTACAATGCGATCATGTACGCATGCGCAAGATGCGCTGGGCCAACAGAGGGACTAGATCGGGATTCGGTAGGAGTTACTGAGAATGCTCATCCATAACAAGCGGCAGGATTGGGGCTGTGGTGGTAGGCCCAGTTTCAGGTCCATGTCGCTTCCTCCTTTTTGGTGTGTGAAACCCTGGTCAGGATACGTTGTGGACTGAAGGATGCATCTAAGTACGGGTTTCCATAGTGCCAGCTACCCGCTCTCTCTCCCGTCTCCGGTCTTCCTGACTCTGTCTTGACACCGGGTCTAGGTGGGAGAGGGGGAGAGAGTGCGGTAGGTGCTGCACAAGTCTGCTGTCATTATAAAAGAAGTGACGCAAAAGTCCCTGTCTCTGCTCTCACCCCGCTGTGGAGCACTCGGAAAGCATCGTCGGAAAAGACGGTTGAACTATGGTGTGTAGAAGCTCTAGCTCTTGCAACAAATATCTGCCCACTACCAAGTGTTTGTCTGATGAAACTGACTGCGGCCTTACTGTAATATTAACCGATAATGGGTTAACTTACATCGCCATCTCATACATCCAGTCGGTATTCAATGCCTCGCCCCCAGTAGATGTGCTAACTCATGAAATGTCGGCGGAAATTCGGAAATGCGCTTTTGACTCGAAAAACTTACTTAGGTAGGGTTGCAATACTATCAACGTGCAGCGTCATCCCATGATAATTAAATTCCTTCAGAATGTAAGCATTTGAATAAACATCGTTCTGGACGCCCGCAAAACTACACTCTGCAAAACACGGCAGCTCAAGCAGCATGAAATTTTCTCATTTATTTTCGATGCCCTCAAAAATTCAAAAACATCTCATATAAAACATGCATGGCAATAATTATTCTATCCCTCATTTGGTAGACAATTACGTCTTCTTCAAATTTGATGCTTGAAGGAAGAGTATAATTCATTCTTCAGAAGGTTTCTGATTATGAAATTTCGTAAACCCGTGGAATTCCAGTTTATGAAACCTCTTGTCTCTGCACTTACTAACGTTCCTGTAAAGTTTACAATATGGCTCAAATCCACTGCTAAATTTTATAACTCCATATGATCTCCTCTTAATACCGTAGAGAAATGTATGGTTTTCCGTACACGGAAAATATACAACTTGTAGTTTGGAAGTACTGAATGCAAGTGTAACGGCAGGTTGGGTTCGAAATCATTCGGGAATTGGGAAAGTTTGTTAAAACCGAGCTATACCCTTCCTTCAAGTACAAACTTCGAAAAAGACGCAATTTTCTGCCAAGTGAGTCAGAGAATGGTTTTCTAATGTGTGTTTTCTATGAGACATATTTGAATTTATAAGGGCATCGAAAATCAAAAAGAAACATTCACGTTAATTAAATAGTCACTTTTTTCAGTGTAGTTTTCGCAAGCGGCCGAAAAGGAGTTCATTTGAAAGCCGGCATCCTGAAGTAACCGAAATATCTTAGCATTATGCTGTCGGACGTTTAGTGTTACAGCCCTACTTAAGAACTCTTTTCAAGTCGAAAACGCATTTCAGAATTTCCGTTAACATTTCATGAGTTGGCACATCTACTGTAGCTCGGGGAGTCGCTTAGCCGACTAAAATGTGGACGAACGTATACGATATTGAAGAGCAGCTAGAAGTAAAGAAAATACGTACGAAGACTGGAATTATTCGAGCTCAAGACACCCGACGTCTGAAAGTTAGCAGTTTGACAAGGAAAAAAGTATGCTCGATTTGCGTGCAAAGTACTCTACCAATGACCGAAGCTCAGATGTTTGCATGCGCAACCAAGCGTGTTGTCCACTGCAACATGTAAACCATGATTTAACAGAACTTGCGATCTTTAAGAAGTTTGATGACTCACTGCTTCCGCTTCTTTGGGCTTTCTTATGCCTTTTTACCATCGACATTCACATGATGGACGAATGAATATCCTGCCTACTTCCAGTGAAGTAAAAATAACTGCCATGTCATTGTCCTAATTCCACTGGAAGTTGCTGCCTCGCTATTATCTTCTGTGGCTTTTCGTTCATCTCCATTTCCACCAGTTAAGTATCTTACTGCCGGACCACGCATTGAGCTAGTTGGGTGCACGGTTTAATAGTGAAATCCACCCCTTTATCGATCAACTTGACAACGCTATGGTAATATAATTGACCACGGTAAATGAACCTGCTGCGTATGTGTTAGTGCTTTTCGCGTCCTTTTCCGTTCTGCAGCGTAACAGTCCAATTCAGGCTTTTATCTGTACCGTGAGAAAGGTTTCTTACTGAATAATGTTCGAGGCTGGAGAGACAACGCAAAGCGCGTATTCAAATGGAAACTATAAATCAGTCCGCTTCGCTTCGGCTACAGTACAGTGTATGTGGCATTCTACGTAGTAAAGTTATGCTGGCCGACGAGTGTCGGTTTCGGCCTTTAGGAATTTACGGATGATTCCGGATTTGAAGGTTGTATGACGGAAGATTTCATGACGGAATGAGTATCCCGACTGTCCAAGGTATTGAGGAGCCCATCCAAGTTGGGCAGCAGTCTGATATTCTTTGATAAAAACCTTACGGGTCTGTGCTAAATGAGGGTTTCGTCCACATGATGACTTTAAAATCATATTCTGCCGACATGTTGTTAATTTACAGTTACTTGAGTCCCTCCATAAACTCGTCAGCCGGCACCGGACCCAGCGCTGAGCTCACGACGGTACCGTCTATTTGTCTTCAAAGATGGTTGCTAAAAAGGAACTCCACGCGTTGAAGAGGAGGTTTATCTCGTGTTTCCTGCCTTCGATGGACTTACAACTTTGCCTAACTGTCCTGAGAATGGACATCGAGGTTAAAAAGGCTGCATATTCCGGTATGCGCATTGCCATTCAAATGTTTTGCATCCCTAGTACACGATTCGATCGGCTTTAGGCTCCCTGTCAATCGATTTGCTATTTCAAGGTAAGGGAGTTCCGTACGCTCGATATCGATCATACCAGGAGGCCCTATCTGTTAATTTCTGCATCACTATAGCCCATACAGTCGAGGACTATATGTACCAGTAGACTCAACTTCCTCGTGGTAGAATTCGGGTATGTACACGGCAACATTCAGTACTTCTAAACAATCAGTTAACTAGGCCTCACCGCCCCCTATCTCCTCATTTTCCTCCTTAGTGTCAACGTTTCTGAATTCCTTTGAATCAGATAATGCAAAGCTGGCTCTTAAAATGAGATCATTAATACCAGTACGTCCTACTCCCGTTGTTTTTTCTAGTCTGCCGACAAGAATGTCCGAGTATTTTTGCAATTCTCTAGGCTATCAAGTCCCAGCAAGCAAGGGACGAGGTGTTTACCTGCTGCCCTACCTGAGTGATACCATATGGTCAGTTTTCTAAAAAAAACTTTTGTACATGCGAATACGCTGACTTTACAAATATCACGTATTTGCATTTGCTTTGCCATTTTAATCCAGCGAGTGACTGTGTCACGGGGGGAGGAGTGCTTACACGTCAGCCCCGTTTACTTCGGTTATCAGTTCACACGTGCCTTCCTGTGCGTACTTCTAGCCTTGCTTGACCCCTCTTTATTATCTCAGTCCAACGAGCGGCTAAGTAGACTGGCTACTGGAATTGTTCGGGCGGCGTGAAGCTCCGTCGGTTCCATTACGGTAACCATGCACAACGAAGTATCACGTGGTACCCTCAGTGGGTCTTCCAGTTGGGATTTCGTCCCCCACATCCTCTTAATCCAACGAGTGGCTGTGTCGGGGAGTGTGTGTACACGCCACCTTCACTCGCTTCCCCGCACGTGCTTCGAGCACTGCTCGCGCCCTCCTTCCCTTCCTAAACCAGCGAGTGGCTAACTTAGGTATGTTAACTAATGCTGTTTCAGTGAGCTAACCATACGGTATCAATAAAGTGGGGCTGAAGAACCAAACGTGGCCCGCCAAGGTATTAGAAGTCATTGTACCAACACTTATTTACAAATGTGGATGAGAATTCGAACGTAAACCGATTCTGCACGTTTAGAAGAACTAAGTGCAGACTCCGCAGTTGCCGTGGTCAAAGTTCAATTAATTCATCATGCGCACGCAGATGATACCGAGTCGTTCGGCCCAGTTTTCTTGATTACGGAGTATGACCATTCCTCGCCTCTTCCATCTTCCACTTATTTCCATTTTCCGGGACAGATCCATCGCCACGGTCTAATTGCAATGGTCTGGTGGGAGATTACTAAAAAGTCACATATATTCGCCAATTTCTCTCTGCGCTTGACATTTTATAAATCCACTTTGTGCCTTCTTTCTCATTCCGCGTTGTGATGCAGGTACTGGAGATGACTTCTGAGTTAGTCCGGAGTTTTTGTGAAGTTTGTCGCCGTTGTATCCTTGGTGTTTTCATAGGTCTTGCTGGCATGCAAAGTCGTATGGGACACGGACGAATTTGAAACTTCGGTGGATATACGCCATCGAACCTTCCCCAGGACTAGTTACAACAAAAGGCATGATTCCCACTGCTACTTAGATTTTCGATTAACAATTCCCCTTCTGCGTTTTGAAAGACACCACCATACTACGCCCCTCGAAAAACAAGTTTTTTTAATACTATGCAACACAGTAACTCAGTTTCCAAGTAATTTCACGAGTGTAAGTCACTGAGCGTCAGAGATAGAAGGCGAAATCTAGTTTGAAGAGGCATTAGATATCTCTGTTCTCCAGTGAATGATCTAACATCACTTTCAAACTCGCATAAGTTTTACCATGTCTTCACTTCAAGCGTAGCCTTAGGTAGGCGAGGTCCAACATGAGAGTAAAGAGGATAGACCCCGCCTGAACAAGAATCAAGTCCATCATACCCACCAGTGTCAAAGGTGTGTCGGTCAAAGGGGACTAAAGTATAAAAATAATCACAATACTGACAACTGTTTCGTGCATATTTTGCGACCTGGTCCATCGCGCCTGGACCAGAGGCGTGAGGCACAAGTAGACTGATTGCGTAGCTTGCCAACTATTGCGCCCGATCCCGTCTCTTGCGTTCATGAATTCGTCTTGACACCAAGCCCAGGTGGATAAGGGCGGAGATGGTGCGACAGGTGCTTCACAAGTCTGCTGTCGCAATAAACTAGCCCACACGCAAGTCCCCGTTCCCGCATCCACCATGTTGAGGGACACACGGTCGAACTGTCGTATTTTTTCGATTCATCGAAGTGGGCACTCAATCATTGTCATGGGCACTGATTATCAAGTTTCCTAAAAAGTATTTTGGCAATCCTTTCATCGTACGTTTTCCGGGCGGAAGGCGCTTTCTGAATAACTTCGAAAAAGAGCTGAGTCAATTCATTTTCGGTTTGCATGACTGCACACTGAGTCCTGCTGGGATCGAATGGAATTCAAGGGTTCCTTCGAAGGATAAGCGTGCGGTCAGCATATTTGGCAAGCTGGCCGCACCTCACTGGCATGTTGCGAGGGATTCCTTGTGCAAAAAACTGAATCCAGGATTTCACCAAGTCTTAAGAATTCCTTACATTGAAACTGGGCATCAGTGGTTGGGAATATGCCAATGTCGGCTGCTATAGGATTACTTGAATAGTTAGTATTGGTTGATGGGCTTGTGAGCGCGTGGCTGCAGCCGCCTGGACCTGTGATTTTTCCATGTTCAAGATGGCTAGGGCGTTCGACATGACGCTGTTGGTTTCCGCATTTCTATCAGTGTACTGTGATAAAAATTTCCTCCGTCGAATGTGCCGTGGTCTGAAAACTCGCAGGATACTTCTACCCGTATGAGGATAGGGCTAAACCGAGTTCGGTTTAGAAACTGCTCAGCAGGTGTTCGTCGCTGTAAATGTTGGACAGTTAGATAGCCTTCTTTTCAGGGTGGTAAGCTTGCACTTCGGCGTTGTATTTAACTACTTGTGAACCAACGTATTGCAGCAAACGGTGCGCCATAGTCGGTGGGCCTGGGCCTAACGGTCTCATACGCTCTTTCGAATTAGAACGACTTTTAAGCACAAAGGCTCATTATTGGGACGCTCACTAATTGTGTCTCCTCGCCTCCCCTCACGCCGCTATCGTGTATTAAGGTCACTGTAAGCCAGAGAAGACGGGGAG
>CACRXP010000233.1:230976-252771 GCA_902702965.1 Spirometra erinaceieuropaei
GGTGGATAGCAGGAAGCAGGTGGGGAGAAGGAGGTACATGCGCTAGGCCAATAATTTTACTCACTTGAAGTTTCCGATTATCACTCAAACCCATCAGCATAAGGGGTGCAGTGTTTATAGCATACAAATGGTGCTTTCGAGTGGGAAGCCAAAACGCCAGCCAGATAAAGTTTTCAGTCCAGCGATCGAATCTCCTCCTTCTCATGAAGTAATAATGGCAACTCACTTTTCTAGTAAGTAGCATCTGCGCGCAATTCCAGCCTTTGAACGGATTGATAGTACAAGTTGGACTAATGTATTGGCCTAGATTGTTAAGGACGGTGTGAACATAGCCACCATCTATCCAGTCTTGCAAGCTTTCAAACTCGTCAGAGATAAAGAAACTATCATAACAAGCGACCTACATGCAGATGAGATGGGAATTCAGTGGAGAGGGTCGCAGGATTGCACTGGGTTCCGTATGACGGGTTTATCAAGTTTTCACCAGGGTTGAGCTCCATCAGGCCAGCAGTGTTTTTGTTCCCATTCTGGGAAATTAGTTTATCAACTGAGAGGCTGAAAGCCTAGTCCGTTCCTAGGGTATGAGCAGCGATTTGCGCCAATTTTTTAACCCACGACACGTGTGATCTGTGTTTATACATGCAGGGCCAAAGTTTTCTTTCAAATTTGACTCGCATAGCTACGAAGGCAGTTGTGACATAGGATAAAACATAGTGGAGCAAATTGCCCACCGGGGTTTTACTGACCCGCGAATTTCGTGAGGCAATCGTCCATGATGCCTTCAGCAGCGTGAACAACTAGCGTGTCTTGGGTAAACATTACAACTGCGTATCTTAAGGCTACGCAGTGAATGCAGAATAAAATTCAGGCAAACTGTTCTTTCCTGCGTCAGCAGAGATACAAGACCGTGGATGAACAGACATAGAAATGGTGGTACAGTGGCCGAGTACTTTCCAAGAGAACCTTTGTCTTGGCTCACCAAAGACAAGTTGAGGAGGGAATGGCCTTGGAGCCGAAAACGATCAAACTGTTGTAGTAAGACATTAACAACTATGGTTTAAACCAACGTCTCTCCTCTTCAAGCGATAAGAGGCAAAATAAATTAGCAGAAAGATGACTTGTTGGAAAAAGGCTGCTTCTTATGATGATGTTGCCGATAGAACGGTAGTTTGTGTTGAGGTACAAACAGAGCATTGCTAATTTCGGCAATTGCCCTATTACGTGGTAGGCCTCATTGAAACTTTAAGACAGCTATAAATTTTACTGGGTTGTGGTGGTCATTTAGAAAATTTGCGTTTACAGGTGAACTGTAGTATGTTTCGTTTGACATTTTCGTATGCTGAAAAATCGGTTGATTGTTCATCAGAAAGACACAACGCTGGACGAGGTATCCATTCAGCGAAGCACGACCTTGAAGTACAAAACATCATCTGCCAACAGATGTACCATACGCGGAAGCCCATGTGCATAACAGGCCTCTTAACATTTCTCTCATTCTGTGGTACAACGTACGGGAAGCCGCCATGAGCTCCAAGGCGTTACCGCTCGACAGCACCGGAGCTCTCGTGTCGATGCTGTCGGTTCGATAGTCGCGAACGACGATGTCCACCGTGTACCCCACAGGACGCTGAATGTGCGGCGATTAGTTTATTATGATAGTAGACTTGCAAAGCACCCGTCACTTCATCTCCTCCCCCATCCAGCTGGGCTCGGCGGTAAGACTAGGTCAGGCCGACCGGAGGCGGGATCGGGCGCAACGGTTGACAGAGGTCAGAACAGTCCATCTGCGCGTGCCAAACAACGCAGCAAGAAGGGCGTAGAAGAGGCGGATTTCATACGCAGGAGGATGCCCTGGAGGCCACATTAGGAAGGGGACATTGAACCTGACTTTCACTCCACCAGCTAGTCGCTCCACGCGCGTACACACAGTACAGGCCACGAGGACCGAGTTATCCCCTCAGTTGGTAGCCTTCCAGGCCACGTCTTCTAGCGTGTTGTGCTGAATTTAGGCGCGTCCTATTTAGGATAGTGAGGAATATGTGCTGAAGTGCCAAGGGATGGGATCTCCAGGACCAGCCTTTCTTTCTCTTTCCGTTAATAGCAGAGCATAAAACACAGAATCATCTTAGCATTAGCCCGCCTAGTTCTCACAGGATGTTCAGAAAGGGAAGCACATTAGGGGGGAAGATGAAGCGTTTCGGGCGGCATCGCAAGAATCGACCACAGTAAAGATATGGAAGTCAATGGTTGACAAATAAACCCTTGAAGAAATCTCCCACCGTAATTTATAACTTTTAAAAATGGTGATTTTACGTTAGAATGAAGTCGGAGGCCAAAAATAAGAAACATGACCTGACCGCGCCTTCTAGAGTAGGTGTGAAAACCCATGAAATGTTAACCGAAATTCTGAAATGCGTTCCCGTTTCGAAAAGATAACTTAAGTAGGGTTGTAAAAATGACCAATGTGCAGAATAATTCCGTAATAATTCAGTTATCCAGGGATGCGGACTTTTGAACGGATTTTTTACCGGCTGCATGCAAAAACTGCAGTCTGTAGAAACGTGTACTTAAGTAGCATGCCTTTTTGCCTTTAGTTTTTCAAGCTCTTAAAAATTCAATTGTATTTCGTGGAAAACATCCATAAAAATATTAACTCTTCTACTCATTTGGTAGGAAATGACGTCTTCTTCCAAGTTCATACTCAAGGGGAGGATATAATTCGGTTTTAATACAGTTTCTGATTGTGCGATTTTTTTAATACCGCTAAATGGCCATTCATAAAACGTCATGTCTCTGCATTACCTAATGTGGCTTGTAAAGTTATCAATATGGTCCAAATCCATTACTAAATCTTAGGAGCCCAATATGGTATCCTTTTCATATCTTATGCGAATGTATGGCTTTCTGTGCAAGGAAAATATGCGGCCTGTAGTTTGGAAACCATGAGTGCAAGTGTAACGGTAGGTCGGGTTCAAAATTATTCGGGAATTGGAAATGTTTTGATAATCGAATTATATTCTTCCTTTGAATATACCATTGGAGGAAAACCTAATTTTCTACCGAATGAACAAGAGAATGAATCCTTTTATGCATGTTTTCCATGAAATACAATTGAATTTTCAAGGGCATAAAAATCAATGAGAAAAACGCATGCCACTTAAGTAGCCGTTTTCACAGAGTGCAGTTTTTGCATGCAGCCGGTAAGAAATCAGGTTCAGACACCGACATCCTGGGATAAATGAATTAGTATAGAATTATTCTGTACATTGATCATTTTTAAAACCCTACTTAATTTATCTTTTCGAAGTGGAAACGCATTTCAGAGTTTTGGTGAACATTTCATGTGTTGGTAAACTTACTGTACGTCAGTGTGACTCGCGCTTAGGGCTGTTGCGCATGGTAGTAGCTGGCCACCCAATGAGCTAGTAGAACTTATGTACAATTGAAAAAACGTCTGTACTACCTCGAAGATGAAGGGCAGCAAATATATCGTAATGGCAAACATTAATCGCAGAAGTCCGTGTGCCAGTAAACTAGCCCACAATTTCAAGGCCATACTATGCCAGCCGCGTGTGGAAACCAAAAATGAGATCTTGTTTATGCGGGTGGTGGTTCAGCTAGAACTAGGAACAGAAGAGGAGGAATAGAAAGACGTAAGCAAGCATCTGGAAGAAACAAAACGAAACAGTTCTATATGCATAAATGATCATCAACACAGTACACTGAAAATGACGAATTAGGTGTCAGGTTTCGTGATCATACTTTGCTTAGCGGTCATAACTTTCCAATTGTGGTGCCTGAGTAGACCTTAATGTTTTGGACATAAACCACTTTTTATGACATTCTGGCCGCCATGCTCAGTTAAGCTGTGCAGTACATACCGACACTCGCTAGGCATAGACGGAAATTTCCAAATATGTGCCCATGCGAGGAGTTCACGTAGTGAGTTTGTAAAACAACTGGCATGGGGCCAAATCAAAAGTCGATTTATGCACGATTGCACCTTAGGTTCTGTTTCGAAATCTTTCCAGTGACCCATGTAAGTTGCACGTGCCAATACTAACTGCCTATTTGGCGTACACATTCTTCATTACTTTCTAGTGCTCATGTCACTTTATCATATTTAATAAAAGGCACACAATATGTTTATTTTTAGTACACATCTGGGGGGAAAGCAACCCAAGATAAACAGTCTCTGAGGGATACTAAACACATACTAGCCAACACAAATTGTAAGGCTAACTTCTTGAAATTTATCGCTGCTGCGAACATTTTATGAGCCAAGCCACACCCTACCTTTGGTAATCGCTTTCAAAGAAAATGCCGTCCCCTGCCAAGTGAGCATGAGAAAGACCGTTTTTGGACATTCTTTCTCTAAAATAATATGTTTAAAGTTATAAAAGCATAAAGATCAACGGAGCATACATACGCATAATATCTGAACAGCCGGTCTTTACCAAAAGTGATTTGAGCGTCTGGTTGGAACCGGTCATGATATTTCTCCAGTCCCATTATAAGGAGAGCCTTATTTCCTGGAAACGCTGCATAAAATCCACTTAATAAATTCGTTTTATAGAAGATTGCGCCTTCTTTTAAGTTTCGATTTGAAGTTGTAAGACATTTTGATTTTGAAAAGTATCGACCTTTCGGTTACACTTTAACCGCAGCCAATGTCTCCAGTTGTTCTCAGGGTTCCCAAACTGCGCGGATTCTCCCCATCTGTGTTGGCATCCACTCTGATCTGATTGGCATCGCAGGGCAATTAAACTCCGCCGGCTGTTGTTAGGGATCGCTAACAAGAAGTTGTAGAGCGAGGAAGTAAGTGCTTCCAGAGGTACACCAGAGAGGACGGAGGGACAGTTGCAGTCACTGTTTTGACTTATTACTGCCCTTGCCAGGCAAACTCATCTCTGGTAGATAACTACAACCGGATAAAAGCCTATACATATAATCCAACTCACAGGATCCACTAGTGCAGTCTATGTGAACCGATAAGTACTATCTGTGAACCACGATCTCATTAGTGCCCTCCCATCAGTCACTATAGGGGTCAAGTAGACATTAGTTTCACGTAGAAATAACCCCAGAACGTTTTGCTAACCAATTTATAGGGTTGGAAGTTTTTGCTAGCGGGCGATCATCCACCAGACCGTGAAGCTTCGAGGCAAACAATAGCAAAGTTAAAAGTGGTAACCCTGGTAGGTTTTTCGCCCTTCTGTGTTAGACATCATCAGGTGTCGAGCCGGCATACTGTGGGAGTCTAGGCAGACCAGTATGTCCACCCAGAAGCGAGTCTTCTAACTTGATCTAATAAATGTTGGGTTATAGAAAGCGTGAAACATCGTTTCCAAGTTACGCTAAGAACAACGAGGGTAAATATTTAGTTATACCCTTAATTAACTTGAAATCTTTAATAATATCGTCTTTTTAAATTGCCTTAACAATCAAGGATTTTTGTTGGCACTTTCTAACGATTACTATATGTGTTTTCAGACGTTTATGACGTTCGTTCATTAAGTTCATACATAAATCCAGAGAGAATCAAAAGCAAATGTAAAAATCCGTCGATTTTACTAAAGAACTAGGGTAGTTAAGTAACATTGCTTAATATAGGGTAGGGGCTATCCAAGGTTGCATTTAATCAGCGTCAAAGGACACGGAACTCTATTCCTATTTTAAAACATCGCTTTTGCCTTATTATCTCGTCGAAGGGAATTAGCAGATGTTTACGAGACATTTGCATGATAAAATAGTATCTCGAAACACTCAAGACTACTAGTGTGCTGTCTTCATCCTCTGCTCATTTTCGGCAATTTGACCGGTTTAAACACGCCGTTGTTAGATATCTGCACATTCAAACCCCTTTTGCAACTAAAAAGAATAGGCAACATGAGCTCGCGGCTCTGTACTTTAGCTCCCTTATCTTCCCGGTTCATTTCGTGCTCACGCGTATAGTAACTTATCTGCAGACAGAACAAGCCCTGTACATGAAATCCGCTAGTCTCGAAGAAAACAACTAAGTCTGAAATTAGTCTAGTCACTAATATTTCGAACAGCTTAATATTTTTCGGTTATGGCAGATTATAAGAAATTGGAAAACCTGAATACTCGGGGAGACTCGATGTCAGAGTTGTCTACCCCTGATTTCGTGCGGAGAGCTCTGCCTTCGAGTCACGAAGGACAAACCAGAGAGGTGTGCTAAATAACGGACGCTCCGTCATTTCTGTCTAAGTAGGTCAACCTGTTATTTAATCTGAGAAACCATCTGCTTGGTTGTGAGGCCATCCCCTTACATGAAGAGGACAAGTAGCTGTGCTCTTCGTCAACATGCGTACCCTTTATGGCTCGGAGGACAAGCACCCAACAGGAAATCGAAAGCTTAGTAGTTCGCTTCTGGCTGGCGACACAGTGCTCTGGCTGTGTGGCTATTATTTTCACATAATCTCTCCTAATTATGAACTAGTTTGCTCACTTGGCTTAAAATTTGGTGAAGGGGAGAGTTTGCATTCAGGAATTTCGAAACTTTTATGGTTATTCATTAATTGTGATATCTCGCATGCCTATGTGGAGCAGGAGCTTCGGGCATAACTAAATTAGACATGCGTACCATACATACCTTTACACAGTGGCGAGTTTTTCTTGAACTCGCCAGAGATTTCATCCTTTTCTGACGAAATACAGCATGCGTCCTATAATCTAGCGGTTTGGTGTTATCCTTACTAGACAGTTGTCCCCAACTCGGAGAAAAACATTTTTAAAACAACCAATATTTTGATATACTTCACTCATATCTGGATTTTTACAGCGGGTAACAATATAAACGTCGGAAGCTTAATCACCAAGGACAAAGACGCAGGGGAAATTAATAAAAGGAATCCGTTTGGAGTAGTTTTGTTTCCGGTACAATGTTTACATTCGGCATATGCGGCAGAATTTATTAATTCCTGTCGCTTCATCATATAAACAACCAGAAATCGGTGCCCGTTACTCACGCGAAGAAAGGAAAGGAAGCAGCTGTCACGAAATTCGTTAGTGTCAAGAAGTCCTGCCCAGTTAAAAAAAAAAGATAAATGCAACGGGGAGCAAATCTTCAACTGCATACTTTACACTGCGAGGGGCTTGGCCGACTCCGCTGCGCATACGTCTTTGGCGGAAACGTTGTGTAGAAAATGCGTTAGAAAGTGTCTAATTAAATTTCTTTTTTGTCATCGCAACATGTTCAGAATGATATTAAACAGTAAACGGCACACGAAATATCTGTTTAGGCAAGTATTCTCAATCCGTACAAAATCGCAAAATTTCCGCTTGCTGTTTCCCATGGTTGCAAATAAGATTTTGAGGATGCTGCTGCAGCTTTGTCCAGAAAAGTCCACCATGGCGATTGAGCTACTTCGCCCCACATGTCTGGGAGTTGAATTTCCTTGTTAAGGACCATTCTCAAACTTTTGGAGGAAAAAAACGCATGCAGAAGCAGCAGAGAGCGTGCGCACTCATTTTAGGATGACCAAGATTTCCTGTCCCAAACTAACCTCAATGAAGACGGCACCAAGTAGTTAATGATTCAAAAAACAGAATGGTTAGCAATTTCTCCGTTGTCGCCTAGGCTCAAAATTTCAACTATATGGGGTTTGTTTGTCCTGAGGAGTAATTGGTCTTTCGATTGACGTGGGATGAAGTGTATAGACACTGCGGATTCGACAATGCGGTCGCGGATTACGAGTGTGCATATCTTGAGGATCCGTTCATAGGTATGCTGCCCATTCGACGCATGTAATTCTTCAGATTCTCTGAGGTCATTCTGACGCTGCCGATGGATGGTGTTACTGAACGGTGCGAATGAACGAATACTGCAGAAGTGAGCTTTTCGTAATAAGAATAGACACCTTTACATGTAGAAATGGCAAAATTGGTGAAATATCTTTGGAGAGGCAACACAAACAACTTGATCCCAAAGTACTGCCATAAAGACATTGAGTACCAGATTTTGCTGCAACAGCTGCATTCTTTAGACTTCGCCAGGAACGAAATCAGCCCCCTATGTGAGACCCAAGGAAGTCAGGATTTGATTAAGGTTCTGGTGGCGGAGACCCCACATGCATGACAATCCGTCACTTGTGCGCGCTGTCTCAGGGTTTGCTATCGTGCTCTCTTTCCCCCCCCCCCCTCCGTTGCGTTTGTGTGCTGATCGCTTTTCTTCCCTCACATGACAAACACAGCAATAAATCACATGCGCACTGTCTTTTGGACGTCCACGATGAATGCTGGTGAGGACTGGGAAGCACCTCACAACGCACAGGCCTGGGGGGGGCAGAGTAAACGTCTTGTTACAGCCCCCCTATGTGGTTGCCTTCGCTTTGGATTGGCACAAGTGGAGGGGAGTTGTATTATGAGCTGCGACGGTCTGACTGGTTTATTTAGATGCGCTCACTTGGGTTAATTTACGCTGATAGCCAGATTGGCTCCGTGGGTTTAAAGTAGGTAGGTTTGGTGTTTCAAGTTGTAGACCGACAAACAATAAATCAGAGGACTCGCTATTTTAATAATAGTAATATTGTATATTGTACGTATTCAGTGTACGTTTTTGGAGACGCGTCTCAAACCAGCATGCTCTTGAAATATACCCCTCTTTGTGCCATAGTTTCGTTTGTATTCTGCTAATGACTCTCCAACAGCGCAATAATGTGGGCGATGTACTGGTAATTAATGCCCGTGTGATTTCTTCTCAGCACTAAATTCAGATGCAATTAGTGTAAAGCAATTTACTGTAAGCTTGTTTCTTGCCACACGTTAAAGTCTGAGATGAAATATCATTGAATGTATTTTTAATAGATTCCTCAATAGACTAGTTCGAAACGCCATCACACACGCCGTAGTAATGCCCTACTTAATATCTGAAAGCTAAGTAGTTAAGGATGTTAGCAATACACTAGTGTGACAATATACACGCTGATTTGTATTCACTTGCTCCAGATATTATAAGTTCACCATTTCATTGTATGTTACCCTCTTGCGGCCTTTAACTGTGTACAAATGACCCATTTGAGTCAAAAATTAACATGGATTTTGCCGACAAAGTTGTTTTTTTTTAGCCTAAAGACCGCCGGTGGTTTGAACGTTGGACCTATCCGCCTTTGGAGGTTACAGCATTTCTAAAGTTTTCGTGACGGCCTTAACGTTGCCCCTAATGTCCGCATTACACAGTGCAACCAATACCGCACACTACCCTAGACTCAGAACAGGAGAAAGAATTTTCGCACAAGGCCGAATGCTGGACTTTGTATCCAAACTACCCTATCTGCTGAAACGTTGTCTTGAAATTCTTTCGTCCCAAGTAACTGTTAAATCGCATTCTAAAAGTGTGTTTTACTAATACCTTTCCACCGTCGTTTCCTATTAGTTCGCTGAAGAGCACATATCTCAACCGAACTTGCATCCTCCCTCTGAATAGGCTATTTAAGGAGCCAGCTCAGCAATGAAGAAGGATGTGGAGTAAGTGGCCTATCTTCTGATACTTTACGACGACGCTCTTTCACCAGCATCGGAGTTCACTAAGTGCATGCCCTGGTAAAAAAATAAAGAATTTGGACGTCCGCTGACGACCAGAATCTGACGCAAGGTCGCGGCTGTATGCAAGTGCGAATATCTATTCATTCCCGTTCTCTGTTGCTTCTATAGTACGTTCCACCCCAGACTGGACAGTTTCGCATGTGGACAACCGTGCTTCAATTTCTGAAGGACTTTAAGTCATTATAAATCTTTTGATGACCCATGCAATTATCGTCCAGTTGACTTTAGCAGTCTTGCGACTACAAGTTTTGCATTTTGTTGCTCTGGCTTATTGAAAAAGTGCATGTTGCAGATATTGGAAAATAATGCCAATTTTGCGTGACCCGACTTTGATTATAATTAGTCGAGTAGTTAATGCTACCAGGGGTTAGTGTGTGTGTGCTCTCATGCGTTCTGTGCGTTATTCTTCAAAATGCGTTATCATCACTGGTTGACGCTACTTTTGCCGAACGAAATAGGCAACCACACTATTGCAGAGTTGTGCTTACCGCTGTTTGCAAGAGCAAAAGGATAAGCACGACCACAAACGTCAACGCTGACGCAAAAAACGCTGTCACTCGACTTTGATATGAAGTAGATGTGAATGTTGAATTCGAGATAGTGAAACAAGGGGAACCCCTCATGACCGATAGCTACTGTCACCACCTTGAACGCCTTCATGAAGAATAACCTCAAACGGCTATATACGGAAATAAGTAACTCCCCACTACAGGTGGCCTTGCGCTAAATTTCGGAGGATGGATCGATTTCGGCGTCCTTACCTTAGCTCTAACACCAACCTCCTTAGTCCACTCAACCCTAACAATAACCCCAACTCTCCCGGAATTAACTGCAAGGTCACCTGCAGTATTGGGGTACGTAGAGCTGCGTTATGCCTTAAAAAATTCAGTATTAGTCGACAGAAAAGACGTCGTTTTGCGACAAAATAAGAGAAGACCGCATTCAGTTAGACCGATTGCTCAAAAAATCAAAGAATTAAACTAAACTCATTAATTTCCATCCCATCCAACAGAGGTGGTATCTCTGAATATAGGCTGGCGGAATTCCTGGGACTGAAAAGTAATTTTAGGCTGAACGACTGCAGTTATTAAGGGCATAGTTCGTATAATTCACAAGACAGTGAAGACTTCCTTCTTCAGAATGGAAGTTTACGCGTCAGCATATCGCGATGTAGGAGCCGCTGTCTACGAAATTAATTATTTTCGCACTCGGGTTACAGTAAAGCTTAGAAAGTCAACTTTTATTTTAAAAAAGCCTTTTTCTTTGCGCTTGGCAAAATTCATGCCCTGTCATTTGAATTATAATACGAGAGGTCTCCTAGCACAACTTTGGGCTTTTGCAATAACAACCGAAAAATTGGTGGTCGGAGATTGTTTTCTAGTTCTATCCAACATATTTTATTCAGAAAACTGCATTTCAAAAGTACTCATGAAATGTTGACCGAAATTCTGAAATGCGTTTTCGATTCGAAAAGATTTCTTAAGTAGGGTTTTAATATTAATCACCATTTCTAAGGTATTTCGGTCATTGTCGGATGTTGGCTTTTGAAAGAACTTCTTTCCGGCCGCCTGCGAAAACTACTCCGTAAAAAATAACTACTTAAGTAGTGTGAATTTTTCTCATTGACTTTCGATGCCCCTATAAATCGAATTATATTTCATAGAAAACGCTTATAAAAATATTCGTTCTTTTACTCACCTGGTGGAAAATTACGCATCTTTAAAATTTCTGCTTGGCGAGAGGGTATAGTTCGGTTTTAAAAGACTTTTTTACCCCCGAATGATTTCCAATCCGACCTGCCGTTGCACTTGCATTCAAGTCTTCCAAACCACAAGCTGTATATTTTCGTGTACGGGAAATCATAATTTCTACATGCTATTAAGAGAGTACCACATGGGGTTTATAATATTTGGCAGTGGATTTCAGTCACATTGTAAACTTTACAAGCGATATTAGTAAATTCAGAGACACACTGCTTTATGAACGGGCATTTCACGGTCTTAAAAATTTCATAATTAGGAAATTTTTATGACCAAATTATACCTTCCGATCAAGCAGAAACTTTAAATTTAAAAATCTGAAATTAAAAAATTATAATTTAAATTTTAAAAACGGCATTGAAAGTCAATGAGAAAAATTAACATTACTTAAGTAGTAATTTCCTACGGAGTAGCTTTCGCAGGCGGCCGAAAGAAGTTCGTTAAAAAGCCGACATCCCAAAGTGACTGAAAACTTTTAGGAATAGTCTGCATGGTGATTAATATTAAAACCCAACTTAAATAATCTTTTCGAATCGAAAACGCATTTCAGAATTTCGCTCAACATTTCATGAGTTAGCACATCTACTGTGTGTTTGGGAGGAGGAAAGCTTTCAGAATTAGTAAAACTGATCGAAGCACCATCTAAAGATTAACCAAAAAACAGAAAAGATTTCGCGACAAGTACGCATGGTCGCAAACCACCAAGTTCACTTTTTGTGCTGTCAGGGTATACTTGCGATGCTGTTGGCAACTTTAGAGTCAAGCCGACCTTCCTGAGAATTAACACGGGCAGAGAAAAATATTACCGGCTGCAGCTGTCAAATTCAGTTTGCTCACCTCACTCCAATAGCGCTTCAAATCATTTGCGATTCCCTCCTGAGTTAAATCTTGTGTTTCTTTCATTGAATTTGGTGCCACTCTGGTCCAGGGTAATCTTATAATGTGGAACGCATTCAAAAAACGTAAGTTATTGAAGCTCCTAGATTCGTCAGTTTTCTTCTGACCCACTTTAGGATGATTACTAGCATGAGACTCATAATGTGTCCTGGGAGTAGGAACTAGCAAAGTTCAATTAGAGCCGGCAGCTCACATTGCTGCGCAGGAGAGAAAAGTATTTGAATGTTTCTGGATTGAGGTATGCCTCCTCTCGATAGCTTGGACTAAAGTTAGCGGCGCGGTTGCATCACAGGTCCAAACACTAAGCCGAAATGTTTTCATGGTGTCGTTTCTCGTCAGATGACGATCGCCATGCTAGTCTTCCGCATGTGGGTAGTATGCGCAAGCAGGTTTTGTTAAACGACAAAATCAGAGTCTGTCGCACTAAGTTAAAAACCTAAGAGCAGGTCGAGGACTGAAGAACGTCCCCGACAAAACCCACCGCTTCTCTTTCAACTAAGTATGTGAACGAACGACGCCCAAATATTCGTACCTTGTAACCCATAATGCCTCGTCCGTGTCTAATTTAATTCTCCTTCGTCGGCGGGATCGAACGGGAATTTTGATATGTCCGGTGGCCGTCAAGAAATTTGCAGTTTCTCTTCGCATTTTTTGCATGCAAGAGTGCTGAGTGACCTGCGAAAGAGTCAGGAAAATAGATCAGGACTCCAAATCTCTCCCCTCCCTGAGGGTGCTTCATCGTGGTTGCGCACAGTCACTATTAAGGCAAACACATCGTAGACCAGAAGGGAGAAAATTTGACATTGAGAAGCCTACATGACCTTAGGGGGCAGCATCACGATGGCCGATAGATGACCTTCGGAAATATGGCGGTATTCATGTCGCGAACACTGAAATCAGTCGACGAGCAAAACCTCTGGGGAAATAAGGGTTACCGAGCGAATAACTGGATATTTGTGAGGCTACCGGGAAGTCTAGGATCAGCCTTGAGTTTCTGTCCGTTTAAAGGCTAAGCACATTTCATGATACTAGTAGTTGTTCAAGAAATCTGATCACCTAAGTTAAGACCTAAGGGGCCAGAGGGACGACGACAAGACTATCCAAATCCAATGCAAAACCCAACTTTTCGAGGAAAGTACTAGGCTAAGCTGGTTGAAATGTCTGCCCCCTAAATCACCTTATTGTTGGCATAATCAGTAAGAATTACTGCTACATTTGTTTCTGACTTTAAGTAAACAAAGGGCCAATCATAACTCTTACTGTCCGAAGTCCGAAATAGTTGGCAGGCATACCGTTAGTAGAACGTCTTAGCCAAGGCCTTAACAGCAGAACCTCTGTATTTTACGGAATAGTTTCCAAATATCCGTTTTTGATACTGAAAGGAGTCCATTACCCTGCTAGTACTCTTTCATACATGCAAAAGAAAAGGAGTAGGAACACGAGAGCGAAGTGGTCGGACGAAAGATAGTACATTTTTCTTAGAAGAATCAATCTGAGAATGCTGAAAAACTGAGGACGCTCTTTAATTATAAAAAAACTTCGATGGCATTTATACAGGGCAAAATAGCGTCTTAAATTTTATTTCGGCCAGATTTGGTTATGCAGCCCCACGTGAAATAAAGCAATCCCGGCCACCTGTAATATGGGACCGGTGGTAATAAGGAAGGCACAAAGGACGAGGTCAAGTAGTTGTATGCAAAAAAAGCTATTGAGAATGCACGGTTGTACTTTGAGTAGTTGAGAAATAGTTGCCCTAGCCCCTAAGCCTAATCCTAACTCCTAACCCTAACCTCTAACTCCTACCACCAACTCCTAACCCTAACCCCTAACTCTGACCCCTAATCATAACACCTAACCCTAACCCCAACCCCAACAGTATTGTGTCCATCAGGTGGGGCCACATAACCGCATCTTGCCTTTATTCCTAATAGATCAAGTGTTTTGTGTCCTATTGCGGCATGTCGTTAAACCTGTCATTAGCACCATTAGAATTTGCGAAGTACTGCGGGTGAAGGTAATGGAGACCGAAACGACCGTTTCTGGTTTATCTGTCCTCGTCAGCCAATCACGCCTCAATCTCAGACCAGGGAGACCAGCAGCTTGATTCCTAATTCATTCGGTCAACAGTTGTACGGTTGCGCGTCCTGCCATCTGCGATCAACAACATTCAGTCATGTAGTAGGCTTTTCTAGCTCTGGGCTGCTTGTAGGCTAGCATTCGGCCGTCCCGTCGCCCTCTGTACCTCCGGGGGCGAGCCCTCACAGGTGGTCACAAATATGTGAGCAATTATCAATCACAAATCTGTACTGACGGCGACAAGGGAGATTGGGACGGTCATTTCTGGCTGATTTTCTGCAGCAGTCTGCCATACCCCAATCCTGACTAGATAGACCCGAGATTGGAGCCTAGAACGGTCCAATCCAGCCCCACAGTCCCAGTCGGCAGTGCTTCTCGACCATTCCTCTGCATCGGAGGCCCAAAGCAAGGCAGAAGGCCTTGCTTTATTTCGTAACTAGGATAATGTGTCGGACAGAAAGATGGCAGATAGGAGAGCACGAAAATGTGAACACAGCAAAAATCAGGCAAAGTAAACTGTACTTGCTGGCTTCCTGAACGTGCAAAGCCTTAATATCGACTGGATAGGGCAAAAACAACGAAGCACCGTTAAGCCTGGTAGACGAAAACAGCACGAAATTTTAGGCAACTAAGTACCCCATGTGAACGATGATCTGGTGAGTATTACGGTGGGAAGAGCTGAGATTGAATACTTAGTATGGGCTAACTGTCACGGCAGCGTTTTTTCGCACTTATTGCCGCAGCCTCAAAGCAGTGCAGGATAGGGTGCTAGCACGAATAAGCATCTCAAATGCTAGGCTCGTGCCGACAGCGCTGCTGCTTCCTGACAGGTATTTTGAGACTGAATCGCCTGACTCATCTTTTTCGACGCTCAATAGTCCCTTTAACATTCACTCGAGCGACGGGCTCAACGCGTGCTTTTGCGCTGCCCAACGTATTTGTATGCATCAATAAATGCAAGCTCGCATGTCTTTGCATAAACAAGGCAATTTTTCCCTGTTTTACTAAAATTATCGTTGTTGAACTCATGAATTTAGGACCGACGGCCACCTATAGCCGTCAAAGAGTGCTCCAGTTTCCTCGTCTGGGCACATTGGAGATGCGGCCACATTTGAAAGGGAAGCAGATACTCAGGTATTATCTCAGAAATGTCAGTTTAAATGGTTACAGTCCTCTAAGAAGGCAATATTTTTGAATGAACTCCTCAGGAATGTCGTTGCTCATTAAGGAAATCGGTCTCGCCCACCATCGTCTCACCGGAACATATTTTAATGGCTTGATTAAAGATTCATAGCATTAAGTTCCTTCTTTTCGGAGATGGGGCAAAGACCGCACAGTAGCCCGCCTTCTTAGACATGCGAATCGCTGAAGCGAGTCATACACTCAATTACGCACGAGAGCCTGCACAAGGACCTAATTACTTACTTCATTCCTAGTAGTTTCTCTCTTCTTAAATAGGAAGTTCTTCCACAGTAGGGAGCACAAATCGTCCACCGAGGTTAATTTGTCTTGAGTTATTCGACAGTTTTCCCTTGCGGCTTTAAATAATGTTTAAATGCAAGACGGAAGGGTACAGCCTTTCTTCCAGGCGAGTCGTGTGATCCGCTCCACCGGAGCTTGGAATACAAAGTACGTACTTAAGCGTGCAAGTATCCTATTTTGTTAAACCAGATAAATAAGACGTGAAAAGTAAACAAGGCGTGTATAATTGGCCTGATTATCAGTAAGAAGTCAGAGTAAGGTCCGTAGAGTGGAAATTAATTAAGCTGCCTAAGTAACATTCAGTATAAAGTTACCATAGAAGACTGTGTGACGTCTAAATCACGCCTTATGAGGATTAAATTTCAGCATGAGGGATTAGGAATGGTGCGGTTGACAGGACAGCGCATGCATCAGTTACGACGACCTTCTGGAATTTCGGATATTTTGGTAGATTTCTGACATTCGAGCCTTGCGTTTAGTGTTTCCAACACATTTTGAGGGAATAAGACGTACTGCAGTCGAAACTGACTATGCAAGTCTTCGGTAAATTTTCTCTGTATTTTGGTCTAGGGATGCGTTCAACCTGCTCTAGCTGCAATACTGGTGTGCATGGTTACAACTGTGGCAGCATTAATAACACTTGTTTAGTGTTAATCTACCTTTCCGAACCACCAAAGATATTTTTTGCTTTCGTTTTTCCAGGTTTGCTGCTCCTGATCTTGATAATGACGCAGCAGTTGATAAATTAATTTCTGATAGTTTATCCTTGACTCGGACTTTAAGGGCAGGGCGTTCGGCATGTCTACCTGCCCAGTCAAAGATTTATACGTCGTCAGAGCCGAAGGGTTGCCTTTTCTTTTCGCAGTGCTCTGCAAACTGAAATTTCAGATCTGCGCGTTCAGCCATCAGTTGGTGTTCATGTAATTGGGTCAGTTGTGTGCATGTCACCTCCCCTGCACGTGTGATGACTTATTTATGCATCTGATTGTTAAGAATACTACCAAGTACTTCTAATCAGGCATAGAAACCCTCGTTCTCGCAGGTGGCGACGATATAATTTGTGGCAAATTCATGGGACATGTTGACGCAGAAACCCCTTATTGATAGAAAAAAGACGACTCCGTGGAACTTTACATATTGCTCGTTCGGCAGCTGAAGTGAAGTTTATGCCGAAAATTTATGTGACTCCTACTAGCGTCTATATCGAGCAGAGCCGTCATGAACGTGACATGAACTTCTAGGAAAACAAATTTTTAGTTAATGAAAAAGTAAGTGTTATTTTATGGTGCGGGCAAGGAGTGCAAGTTAAAAAAATGTACCGTTTTGAGCATCCTAAGGCAAAAAATTGTTAGTCAGTAGCAGTTACCATGACATTATCTCAATTGTCCAAGTCGTAGTCGAGCAGAATTAACAGGATTGCAATCCGTACGGCTTTTGTGACCGTCAAAAGTACTAATTAGGACGAAGGGAGGGTTATTACCAAGACGGAAATATGGGGGATTCAGCAGGGATCAGAGGCGTTAAGGGTGGGGATTGCAAGGAATGGTGGAATACAAAATACGAAGGGATGGAGAGTGGGGGAAGAAGGGCGAAGATGGGGGTGGAGGTAGACACTTTCATCTTATAGCAGCGTACCAGACAGGGTTATGTCTCTTGCCCCGTATGTTGCATTCACGAGCACGGTTAACCATGGGCACCTTTTCGGTATTTGACATTTCATTGTACTTGTTCCCACCCCTCGGAAAAATCCCAGGGCAAAAGAAATAGACGAACGTCCACTGTTTCAAGCATGACATCCACCGGCTGGAATGCGCCTCAGATGCCTTCTTCCTTGGCTCCCGTTTTTGTGTGTGTGTGTGTGTGTGCCTTTGAAAGTCCTGACTTCGATAGATCGGGTTACTTTGTCAATATACCTGACATCTAGCCAATAACAACCGGCTGGTATTTTAGAGGAGAAAGAATCTGTTGAAATACGAACTTTTTAAATAATTCAGTTGGGGGTCAAGTAACACACCTTAACATTCCCTTTTCAAAAAATCCTTTTTATTGTCTCGTCCGCATCAAACAGCTGGAAGTCCAAGCGCCAACCGAAACATTGTGTTTACGAGCCACCGACATGAGTAGCTTTGTCTCAAAATACCTCTTGAGGGAAAAAATGACTGCGAAAATGACCGAGGTAGGGGGAGCAGGCTTTTAAAAAACGGCCTAAAAGAAGTATTTTGTTGTTCCATTTTGAATTAGAGCAGATCACCTGGGGATATAAAAGCCGAATAAAATGAGCCCGTTTGCACTTTTGACTATGACGGGCACATACAGAACATAAGGTTTTTATAAGACAGTGAATTCTTAATATCTTAGGCTTGCAACCGAAACCTGACTCCTTTCGTCGTCAGAAACCGAAAGAGTGACGAAAACACACAGTGACCGATTCGACTGCCTTTAATAACAATGGAATATACACATTCTTCGGGATAAGAGACTAAATATTCGGACTTGCTACTCGGAGTTTTACTGGTTAGGACTCTGATGCTCCAACACTTCCGCCTCATTGTATGGATTTCCCGACTATTTGGTCCAATGCGGGAATTCGGCAGCATCTTCCGGGTACAAAGCACTTTGTTCTTCTGGCATTCTTGTGATGATATTAGGGGTTGCTATCTACGATTTTTGTTGCATAGTGAACAGTTTGCTGAGGCAAACACTGCATCTGACAGCGATCACGTAGAGAGGCGCTAAAAAAAACAAACTGTAAGCTACACCTGTCTTCAACTGGAAGGCCTGTTGATTAGACACAGAACAGCACATATTGATGCACTGCAGCGGTAGTCCGACAGGGAAATTACTGACGGACGTAACGTGCGACTTTGTTTTCTGCGCCGATGGCAACAGTCATATGGAGTTTGTAAAAGGCAGTGGAGTAGTACCGCAGTGGGAATAAACAGAAGGTGTGGCAGTCTAATGTTGTTTAACACATGAACCAAGAAATAACCCACAGTGAGTGAGAGGAAGAAAATAATGGTTCCAATTCAAGAAAAGGTTGATTCGACTAAAGCTCACACATGGACTCCATGTAAAACCCTGAAGACTGGAGCTAAATGCCATTGTAATTTCAGCAAAATTGAGAACCACACGCAAGTTAGTATAAGACGGCTTAATAACTTAGCCAGTCACGGGAGTGTGGATCTCCCGTGCTGCTGGTGGACATGCGCTGCATTCCAGGAGGTACTTACCCCTGTGTCGTAGCTTTAACCCTAACTTTAACACTTACACAGGCCCTAACCTCCTGGCCTTAGCAAAATAAAACCCCCTAGAATTTTAATACAAGGCCATCTGTAGTAGGCGACGAGCCATAAACTCATGTCCTACCGATAATTGTAGGCAGTAACGTTAGTAGAACTAAGCAAAAACAAGGCGCCTGCACAGTTTGGCCGAAAAAAGCAGCAAGGGGCAACCTTCAAACAAGCCATAAAATATTACGCATGCGTAGTCGTGGATGAATAACGCCTTTTGTCTAAAAAAAAGCTCGGATTGTCATGGAGGACCATCGTTTAATCAGTCAACCTGGTTTTAGTTAAGCTTTGCGGTGTAGGACATGGACAGTCAACCATCTTTTTTAAATCATTTTGCTTCATCCAGCATCTTACTTGGTAGTCATTTAATGATAGTAAGACACAAGCGAGTTACATTCCAAATTCCAGGGGAAGTTCTTTCTAAATACACTCAACACAAGTGCAAGACAAATGTCGGGTAAATCACTCTGAAGATGTACTGAAACATTGAGGGGTTTTGTCTCTTAATCGACCTCTGTCTGATTTCTGGTGTGACAATGATTGGAAGATAACACCATCTTTGCAGTCAAAAAGTAGTTCTTCCAACAATTCATGTTTTAATTGTAAAAGTTAACTTTCCGTAGCATTGAAAACAAAATTCCTGAACTGCCTTAGATGACACCAAAGTAACACATGAATACTCAGTGCAAAGCAATTTTGGAACTGGAACATGTTTTACGGAGAACATAAGCCGCACGACTTCTTTGTTTTACGCAATTATTTCTAGTGGATATCTTCATATCGCCGAAAGACATTTGTCTACCATGCAGTCATTTTGTTAGAAAATTCGGAATCATCAATCTCTTCCGAGGAAGATATTCTTTATACGGGAAAAGATAATAGGTTAAGCAGTGCATGCGTCACCTAGTTACTAAGTAGGAATTACGAACAACATGATCTCGACTTGAGACTGGCAGGTATCCAAACGAATGACTGCTAAATTCCAAGTTTTCTTGGAAAATATTGTTCCGGCGCTTTCATATGTAAATGTTGATTGCCAGTGAATCTGGAGTTTCTATTTCGGAACGATATTTTGCCATAAAAATCCCAATCTTAACTGCAGGCAAACCTTTGAAGGGCTCAACGCCCCCTAATTACAATATGCAGCTGCGAAGCATCGGGAAAGGAAACTGCGCCTGAGCTTATGTGGCGAGCAGATGAAGTAGGGCAGTGTAGGATCCCTGCTCTTCTGTGTTGTCCTGCAAGCAATATTAAAACACTTTTATGCACACTGGACGAGTTAAAAATGTGTTCCTTTGAGGACTGTAACATCCTCTGTGCTACGGGTTACTCAAGGGATAGTCTCGCATTCGAATATGGGATAGTCTTGAAGACAGGCAGGACAGATGCGACCGCAGGTGGATGAAGTAGCACAAGGAGCGATGTCCCTTATGGACCCACTCACTCCCCTGTGCGGTGAGTGGGCTCGTGATGCTGTGGACAGATGGTCTCGGGAACAGGAACAGGTGGTGAACGACACAGCGTGCAGAAGATAACGAGGGCAAACCGCCCAGGTCTGGCTGATTGGTGATTTACACACACGCACACTCACCCTCACAAACGAGCGTGCACACTAAGCAGGACTCTTTCGTACACAGCAGGAGGGGGGTGTCTTTCCCCACTCCACTCCCACCCCTCGAGTCCCCATGGTTGGGAAGATCACATCTGCGCTGGGAGTTTGCAACAGGTGTGCGTCCCTTCTTTCGTGTCATTATGGATGTATCAATCACTTGCAGCGCAAGGGAAGTATGTTGCCCGAGCGGTAAGAAGGGGTCGCAAAAGGGAGAAGATTGTGCGTAGCCAGAATTTTTTTCCTATCAATGGAACAATTTAATTCCTTTCTTATTCTATATCGATATATATGCGCATAGTGCTCAGAAGCATACGCAAGAGACATAAGAGACGTTATGGACGGAGCATTCGTCTTCAGCTCATTCGAAGTTATCCACTTATGGTCTAGGGGACGCAGTCACATGACGTCGATTAAAGTTCATACAACCTGGAAGGTGAGCGGAAATAGATGTTATGGCCTTATTACCGAACGATACATTTTGACAACAAAATTATGATAACAGAATCATTAAGCACATTTGTTTCCATGTTAATAGAAGTTCCAGATATGGATAGCACGGTGTTCTTGATACGGGACCCACTCTTGTCACTAGAAGTCGAAAACAAGGGAAAGATTTTACGGAATCGGGAACAGTTTCCGACATTAATTGTTAGAAAATGGCCGTTTTGCTTTAAAGTATCTCAAAATTGCGGAATGTTTCGGTAGATCTGGGAGAGTGCCTTATTTTAGGATGGTCAAAATTGCCAGTGAAAAAGTATTTTATTTAAGGCAAAGGCGACAAAGCATCCAGTATTTATTGACGTCATAATGTGGGCGCACGCAAAGGCAGCTGAACACATGCCGAAGTGGGTGCTTAAGGCGGAAAATAAGGTATCCAGGAGCCCAATCACAAAGAACCTAGTGGACACGGGCCATACGGTGGACCCAATGGTTGTATTCAAGGTCCTGTTTCGGGCGACGACCTGGCGTCTCTTGCGCTTTGCAGAGGCCGCCGTAATACGGAGGAGGAAACCAGAACTCTGTAAGCAGTTGGAACACGTGATAAACCTGGCACTACCATGTTAGGATCGATTATGGACGAATCCCTGTTACCATATGGGGCCTTTCATTT